>JAJJWW010011838.1:0-185048 GCA_023531295.1 Papaver armeniacum
GCTCGGTTCAAGGAGTCTCCTCCGCGCAATCATCTCCTCAATTCCATAAAAACCAGCGACTCGTTTTGCCATATCTACAAAAGGGAAGTAGTTCCTTTCAATCTTCATTGTTGTTGCCTCTGGGTCTTCCATCATAGAAGCAATGAAAGCCAGGGCATCTGCATGCCTGTTGTTATTCCTACATAAATGTCGGAAACTGATGTTGGGTATTTGCCCAATATATTGTTTGGCCAGTTGGAGGTATCGCTGTAAACATGCATCCGAGGCTTGATACCTTTCATCGATTTGTCGTATGACAAGTTGTGAGTCGCTCGTGAGCCTGACTTCGTCGAGTCCGAGTTCAATTATTACTCGGAGAGCGTGTATGACCGCTTCGTATTCAGTTATATTATTTGTGGATGGGGAACTCTAGCCTCAAGTTATATACGATCCTTTGGCCCATCGGGGTCGTGAACACCATTCTGATGCCAGATCCTAGCCCTATGCGGGTCAACCCTAGCCCTAGTACTATTCATGTACAAGCCCAAAACCCCAACCCTAGCCCTATGCGGGTCGGCTCTGGCGGGTTGCGGGTTGGCTTGGGTTGGCTTGTCATTGTTAATGAGTTTAATCAATTTAGAATCTAGACTTAAAAAACGAAAGAAAAAAAAAACTATTGTTAACGAGAATCGAACCTATCTGACCTGGGTGGTCACATACCATGTTGACCACTGGACTACGAGAGCACAGTTGCATGTTCCTCGTTAATTAAACTAGTTTCTCACCCGTGCTACGCACGGGTCTGTTTCTCGCGTATGAAATAATTAATCTATGTTTTAGTATTGATTCATTCAAAACAAAAAACACTATTAAAAATTAATAAAAAATTACCGCACAGCCATGAAAACTAATAAAATACTAATAAACTAAAAAAAAATTAAAAGAGTTATGGTCTTGTACTGCAACGTCATCATCTTCCGAGCTTACAATATTTCCTCCAGCTTCATAAAGTAATATTTTCTCCAAATTTCGATGTTTCCCATCAGGCCAAGCACTATGATGAAGGATTTCCCTTAACTATAGCTCATTTGAAGCTAAGAAAAATGGGTCTCAGGCCAACCTTATTATGGAGCAACGCCATCCCTTACCTAAATAACACGGAAGCTCAGTTTCCATGTAAATAGTACCAGAGTTTCTGATCTTTCTTTCTTTATTTCCAAATGTTTTTTCCACGAATTTAGATAAATATTATTTATGGGTAAAAAAAGGTTTTAAGAGACAAAAATGGATATATAATAGGAAAAAGGTGTTTTAGTAAAAATAAAAGAGTAAAACCAAAACAAAGAGTAAATTTGAAAATTATCAAACGAAATTAAGTATCCGTTGATAATCACACGGAAACTTAGTTTGTGCAAAGTAGTTTTTTCCGCGGAAATTCAGTTTCGGTGTGATTTCCCATAGTTAGTTACAACCCGCATCAGATCTGATCAACTTTAAAATGTAGCTAAGGGGTATCGCTATATTTAAGCGACACGGAAGACCATAATAGTTGGATTTCGCCACAATTAAGCTATAGCAAAGTGAAATGTCTTACCATAATGGTTAGCCTAAGAAAACATACAATGTAACTTAATGAGTTAAAATACATTTCTCTTTCAATAATAAAAAAAAGAGAGTTAAAAATAAATAAATTGATGATACAAATTGGGATACAAATTCTATAGTGTTGGCACAATGCTATAGTGTTTACTGGAAATAATCTTCTATAGAAATAATCTTCCATATATGCTCGTTATTCTCCATAATCTAAAACCATTCATGTACTATAATTTCCTCTCTCACGCAAACCATATATGCACCGCATTATCCGGTCTATATCTTGGTAGATTCACTCCATCCTTTCACGTATTATTTGATCTTGGTTTTGCAAATTGTCCTGCCATTTTTCCCACCTAACAACATAAAAAAGGGAAAAAACAATAATAATCAAGATCGATCCAAGTTTTAAATTTAAAAATTAAATTATGATGACATTAAGTTGTTGATGTGCCCGATTTACATATTGAATTGTAAGAATTGTGAGTGGTTTAGTTATGTTTGTTTTTAGACAGGAATATGCCATTTTTCACCCATTGGTGGGTACCATGTTGTAAGAGACTTGGCACTCGTTTTAAGTATACTCCTCACTGGGTTCCGGTTACACTTCTTTGATGAAACAACGGGGCATCATCGAGGGCATGAACTTCTTTCTGCCGTAGATCAAAAACTCATATGTCACCAATTGCGTGATGAAAAAAATGGATGTCCCGAATGCTAATATGTCATAGCGCATGTAGTGTTTACGCTTACATTTTGGAGGCTATTTGAGCTTTGTCATATACTTAAGGTCCTCTTGGAAATATGCCAATGTGGTTCCGTATGGGTGTGATTTAAATCTCCACCTCTGAATTGGTGCTTATCAAAATGTGATGATAATTCAACCTCCACCTATGAATTTTATTATGAACTGACCCAATGTGGTTTTTGACTTTCAAGGGTTACACAAAAAAACCTTCACCTTCACAGTTCAAAAAATAAAATAAAATAAATGAGGGCATTTTACCGCGGAACATAAAAACAACACCACCCATTTGGAGAAGAAAGTGCTCAAGAAAGTATGATGGATGTTGTTTCCTGTTCTCCCATTGGAAGCTCGACAAAACTCATTAATAGTTTTCAATACAGAATTTAAGTCTTATTTGTTTTGATTAATATTCAGGGAATTGTGATGCCTTCTTAGTTGTCCAACTATCAATTGCGCAGGTTGCCCATAATGGTTTAAAATGGTAGCAGGGATGTATAGATACAAACCTACCTATTAGTTCAATTAATTTGGCACTACTTATGATATCTGGACAACAAAAAAATACAACCAAAAGTTGTAAAGCCTGGCATCCATGGCCTAAAACCATTCTTCAATTGTACCACTTGTTCCGCCTTGTGACAGTAACAGTTTTCGAGACAAAGTATGTAACCATGCACATGTATTCTAATCTGAGATCGACGTACCTTATATTTTTAAAACAGGCAACCGATTGTAGATTATCTAAATCATCAAAACATAAAATTACTTCAGCATAAGAATTCCATAATTTTAATTTTTCATTAGCAATTACAAAGGAATAAAACCTAAAGTAGCGAAAATACAGTTAAGATAGTAGTGTACTACCACCTAATGAGCTCTTATGCGCTTCAACCCGTTGGGTCAACAAATTTGCATCATCGCCATATCCCATTTACATGCAAAATATGTTTACAATTGTAACTAAGAAAACCAAATCCAATTTCAAACCCATAGTTTGAGTAATTATTTCACCATAAAAGTTTAACTTACCATCTTCATTTACTTTTTCAAGAATTGTATGTGCAGATTTCCTTCGGCCCATCCATGATAAAGAGAAAGAATCCCATAATAGACTTGTATCCTTAAGGCCCTGCAAAGAGTATAACAAAATCCTAAACATAAGTCATGGAGTCTCACATTATGTTATTCCAAAATATCCACTGTTTAGACATCCATATTTCTTAAAAGGAGTTCATATAACTCATAGGAGGCTATATCCATATTCTGTATCGTCTTGAAAAAGAACCGATTTGTCAAAAGGTTTTTTGAATATTACTATCAGCTAATGTTAAAGGACTGTCAGATGGTTTTTTGAATATTACAATCAGCTAATGTCATAAAGGACTTTCAAGATCAATAACTCTGAATAAAAAGTTTTAAGGGAATTCAATAACCTAAAAACCAATAGATATAACGGTTTTTATATCAAACCTAGAGAGAGTGATGGTGCAACCATAATTTGAGATCTTGAGTCGCATAATTCCACTGTTAAGCTCAAAGCTCTGGCACTTTCTGGTGATCAACCATAGCTTCTGTTAGTTTTTCCGTTTGTATGTTGCATGGAAAAAGAAAAAAATTTGAGAATTCTCATCAAATATATTGATTAAGCTATTTTTATTATATCCTTTTCTCAATCAATCTAACCGAAAAACGACTATTACCCTATTTCACAATAAAAACAACAACCAGCTCATAATTTTTTTAAAAAAGCACCGAAAGTATAAAAGTCAAAATTTGAGAATGTCATTAACATATAAATTTCTAACCTAAGAAGATTTAATTACCTTAAACACATATAGACGAGAAGAGAATTTTGGATCATTTTGAGTACATCACGGAGAGGACGATACAGAAACGGATACATGAAAGCATACAATAATAATATGATTTTGAAAAAGAAAATCACCTATACAATAAGAAGGAAGAAAGAAAATCACCTAAGATGATTTCGAAGGAGAACAGTAGCGGCCATTAACCTGTATTTCTCTTTATGACCTGCAAAAATAAACGATGTCCATGGATCAATTGAAAGTATTCTCCAAGCATATGATTTTGAAGGAGAGAAGTAGCAGTCATTAACTGTATTTTTCTTTATGACCTGCAAAAATAAATGACGACCATGGATCAGTTGAAAGTATTCTCCAAGCATACGACAGAACGAAAACCTAAAAACAGGCTGCGGCAAAAAAAAAAAAGAAAAAATGAGCTTTGGCTTTTGTTGAAGCGTTTTTGTAATTAATGTCTTATATTAAGAAAATTGTAATTTGTACAGATCTTTCCTTTTCTAATCAACCTATCAATTAGAGTTTCGGAAATGAAATGTTATATTTTCCAAAAATAGCTCTAAAAAAATGATTTTGTTATATTTATGGATGCATTTTGTGAACTTCGGTAATGAAATTTTATACTTTCCAACAATAAGTCTAATATTTTTATTGTTATATTATATATATGGTGCATATCAAGAAAATATCAACAATATTTATTTTTAGTTAAGATTTTCTTTTTGAAGTATAATATCTACGTACTAAAATACCGCTATCACGGTGAGGAGGGCCGACCGAAAAAACGAAACACCGCCGATTACATAATGCGTGGCGACGGTAGCAATGTTTAGGTGAAATAAAAATATATGTTCTGAGTGGATATTTTTCAGGTTGCCGTGGCTCGGCGGCGATAATTGTGATGGACGACCAACTTAGGTGCACTTTTAATATTTAACCATGTTCCTGGTAGCATGATGTTTACCTAAATTTGGTATTTGTTCTAAGACATGGAATTTAGACGTATCAAAGTCACATGATGACATTTCAACTTAGATATGAAACACCTAATACTAGGGGATTGGACACGTGCAAGTGCCTTTCACCTTATTATGTCCGCACATTTAGCCCTTGAATGTTACGTTTTTTACATTATTTGCCACCCTAATACTTTTTTTCTTCTCTTCTTTTTCGATCGCATCTATGCTCTATCCCCAGCTTCTAAGGCCTCTTCCTATGCACATGCCAAAACATGGTATTTGGCATATATGCACCATTATGGGTATGCCAAACTGCCAAACTCATATGCCAATATGTTTTTCCCGGCATATAGGCATACACGACGGAGTTTCCAGCGAGCGATAGAGTCTTCGCCGCCGATGGTCAAACTATCGCTCGATGGTCATTACCTGACAAATGGACAAATAAGCTATCGCCGATACTATGATAACCGCCTTCACGATCTACATCCAACTACTAATATTTCCCTCTATAAATACCTAATTTTAATCTCATTTCAACTCACAATTTAATTTCTTAATCTCTTAAGAATTTCAATCTCTCTAGAATTTCTTAATCTCCAATTTTTTCATCACTCTACGGCCGAGTGCATGGCAAACCACCGATATCCAAAATCGAAGAGCCGCTTGTCGTGCAATTGTAGACAGTGAAACTAGAGATGTCAAATTAGGAGATGTCAGTGAGGCGAAACCTAAACTAAAACTTAAGATGAATGTATTTGGCAGGAATTATGTTGATTTGACAATGGAGCCAGTATTTGATCACCAACTATTGTGGGAAAGGATTTTTTTAATTTCAAGAACAAACAATGAACCTACGCTATCGGAGTGTTTCATTTTTCTTATTTGGGTTCTGCCGCCTTTATATTAAGCAGGAAGTTACTAGGTATGTTGCTTTACTTCGCCGAGAAGGTCCAACCTTGAGAAGTGGTGAAACCACGGTGGAATTTCCTCAGAAAGGTGTCGTGTGGAATATGTCGTATCTACGGACAAAAATTCCATTTTGAAAGCTGTTTCGAGGTTTTAAGATATTTGCCTCAATATTGTCCAACATTTGTGTTGTAATTTCTCAATTGTCCACTTTTAAAGTTTTAATATTTGTTTAAAATTTTTAAAGTATTAATATTTTTAATATTTGTTTAAGTTTAAATATTTGTAATATTTTTAATATTTGTTTAAGTTTAAATATTTGTAATACTTTAATGTTTAAGAATATAATATTAATTTTCAACAATATTCGTCAAATTTTCAAATTCATTAAACTTCACAAAATTAAAAACTTCAATATAATTAAAATAGTCATTTTACAAGACATAAAACTAGACAATAATTGGAAAGACTCTAAAACAAAAAATTTGGAACAATGTTCTTCATCTTGTTCATCTTCTTCATTTCACTAAACTTCCAATCAATGCGCCATGAACGGAGTCTCCTTTGTTTATTCTCTTCTTTGGCTTCAAATTTGTTTTGCCTTGATTTTCCTTGCCTTTTAACCTTCTTTGCCTTCTCTTTAGTTGCGGTTTCTGACTTGGTTGATATCCAAAACTTGGAGACTTCTTTGCTTCTTACTTATTTCTTTGAATCTATCACATATCTTCAACGGCACCTTCAAGTACTACCTAAAAATCAGTTGTGTTGCCTTAATCAAGTTGGGTTAATTGTGCCATTTGGATCAAATAGAAGAAATAAATTAGATTGAGAAAAGAGAATAATAGATTGAGAAGAAGAGAAATTTTTTGTGTAAAAATTTGGGGTAAGTGTTGAGTTTGAAAGTTACCTATTTATAGTGATGAAGAGATAGCCGTTACCGCTAGAGTGAATATCGCCGCTAGGGATTCGACGCCAGGGGTTTCCCCCATAGTGCGTTAGCAAAATGGTTTGGATGCCACCGGCATGCCAAACACCATTTTTTTGGCATGTGCATAGGAAGAGGCCTAAGCTCCCCAACCTTCGCGCCCATCAAACCATTTATATTTCTCAATAATCACTATAACTTAAAGAGTCCAATGAAGTAGCTAATAGTTAAGCAAAGAGAGCTATGAATTATAGAGTCGATGAATATTGGAACTCGATTTTCCATTATGGCTAAATCTCTTATAAGAGATGAACTTAATATAAACCTCCCGAAGTTTCAATAAAAATTTCTTTCTTATTAAAAAAAAAAAGAAAGAGAACTTGACGATACAATGTATTAACAAAGAAAATTGAAGATATATTGTGGCAAGCATTTATTTTGTTGGAAGAATAAATCTAGATCTTTCACATCAAATATTTAATCATGGGTTTTGTGTTTTTTGGTATTGGTTGATTTAAAAGTAATAATCTCTCTGAAGATTTCTCCCAGTTGAATGGAGAAGATTAGTCATTTTTGCTGGAATCGAATGTTGAATGTGTTTTATATAAGTTGTTCTTCATTTTTTTTTCTTAGAATTACTGAATTTAGTATGTACCGGTCACTGGGGAAAACAAAGATTTTATGTGATTGTGAATGATTCACTGATGGTGGTGCTGGGTAAGTTTATTTTGGTTAATATTTGATTCAAAATTTCTATGACGATTGCTTTGCTGGTGGTTGTGGCGGATATGGCGGTGGTGATGATGTATGAGGTGAAGGAAAGAATGGTGTCGGTGGCGAAGGAATAACATGGGGTTTTTTTGGTTAATCTTGTCGCAAAATTGAATTGTGAGTTAAAATTGCTGGCACTGAAGAAATTGTATTTGTTGGCGGCGGCGGAAGTGGTTTTGCTACTGGTGGTTGTGGTGGTGCTGTTGGGAGTCGTGGTACTGGAGGTGGCTGTGGAGACGGCGATGCTGGATATCAGCGGAGACGTCGGCGCCGAAGCGGAGACGCCTATGGTGGTGTCGTTGTTATGGTGGTGGTGAAGGTGTGATTGGGGATGGTTGTGCGCTATCGGTGGCAGGGTGTGGTGTTGTGTTGTTGTGTCGTTGTGGATGGTGGCGCGTGGTGGTATTGTTGTGTTGGTGGTGGTTTTGGTTATGGCGAGGTTCAGACGATGATGGTGATGGTAGGTGAGGAAATCATGTACCGTCATCGAGGTGGTGGCGAAGGGAGAATGAGAGTCACGATTAATAATAGATGAGGACAATGAAGAAAATGGTTTTTAAATAAAAGGGTATTTCCGTGAAGTGACGAAAAAGACCTAGACGGAAATTAAAATCTTTTATGAAATTGAAATTTTATGTTAAGTTTCATTTGACAAAAACCGGCCATAAAAGGGTCTCCTCCCTACGGGCCATCCGGTCCGTCAGCCTAATTAGTATTATTTTTTGTTAATTATATTACTATATATATATATATTCATGGAAAATATCAATATCTACAATAACAATATATTTTATTAATTGTATTAAAGTCTTTGATATTATGGAATGTTTTTTTTTGTATAGAATGAATAATAAAGAAAAAAAAAAAAAAAATTGTACACTAAATTGAATGTCTCGTTTTCTTTTGCAGACTCAAAATGATATTTTCTAATTTTGTTTTGTTACTTTCTTCATGATTTTTAATTTTTTGTGATTCTAATTTGCTCAGGAATCCAAAAATTTTCTCAACTACATATATAATTATTGGGGAAATTTCTAAGAAACCCAAGTTTGGTTCCTCTCTCTTTTATAAACCCGTCATTAAGTTGGCATATATGTGTAGCCCAAATTACAAGATCTACGGGCTAAAAACAAGATACTTTTAGATGTGATCTACATTTCCACAATTTTAAATGGACAAACTTACCCTTAAAAAAAATCGTTGATTTGGCTATATCTTCGCCCTCAAGTAGTTAACCTTTACACCTTAATAAAAAAATTAATTGACAAATTAATATTTTACCATTAATTTCGTTTCAACTGCTTTTTGCATGTCTTTCGCTTTATTCAAACAATATTTGCCAATGTAATTGGTCCACCTATTAGTTACCAAAATTTTAGGTGCATTTACGAGAATATTTTCTTATGATTCTCCTCTTCCCGGTCGGGGTGATAGATACGATGATTTCTTTGTCTCTTGTTTTTTCTTCTTATAGGGTTTGTATGTGTTGATACTTGATACCGATAAAGGTGTTCGATGGTTTCAATTATCCTGCCAAGAAAATTTTAATTATCACGGGCGAAGTTGTGATAAAGGTCGATTCACAATCTTTTTATTGTGAAAATTAATGTTTACACACGTTCTTAAAATTAAAGAACCTACGTCTTATAGTTATGTATAGCATTTAAAGTTATGATAGCATTCCCCTATATATGATAGCAAATTCATTACATAATGTATTAAGTGCCGCTCCATTTACAGAAAAGTATGTCATGTCTCATGTCATGTCCATGTCATGTCATGTCATCTCGATGCTAACTACTCACTCGCTGAATGATTTTCAATACAATAGGATATCATTGTAAAGGAAACAACCCCGCATGGAAGTTGAATTTAGCCACGCATCGATATAGTAGTTGCAAGAAATCCAATTTAAGGGAATCGCGGAGGAAAAGCGGACATGTTTTGGACATTAATGTCAAGAGGCAGCATATTGTCTAGTTCCCAGTTCCCCGAGGACTTTATTCATCTCTTCTACATCAGGAGGCCTTCTTATCCACCTCTCCCCATGTCTTTATCGTGTATATTGTTGGTCAGGTTCACGACGCCGCCAGTTCATCTACAATTCCAAACCATTACCAGTTAAGCTCACCTTCACATCCATTACCACCAGACTTTCATGTCACATATACCAGTCCTAAACTCGGTGTATGCGCACTACCGTTCTTTCGCCACAAGTTGCAAGCTACAACCAAGACGCACTGTGTCCGAACTCCTCCATGTTTTTCACATTCACAATCCACTTTCATTTCATGCCAAGCATCATCTTTTGCTTACCAACACCAATACACCACACCACCAAAGCCTCAATTTAATGGCCAACTTCAAAGATCTATTAAAACAATGAATAGGAACCTCCAAAGAAAAAGTAGCATAAGCGATCATCATCATATCTATCTCATCACAAGTTTTTATTTTTTTTAAATAAACATGAAGGTGTATTTGGTGATAAATGTAATTATTGTAATAAAAAATATGTGATAATTGCAAATTTATAGGTATAACCGGTGAAAATTTCAGTTATCAGATCTGAAACAAGTATAAATGGTGATAATTATAGATCAAATATTATTTAGTTTTCTGCCGTAGCGCCATATCAAAAAACGGGCAGGTGAAGAATAAAACTGCTTGTTTGATGGGATAACTCTAACGATCACCTAGTTACCAGTGGAAAAATCAAATTATCACAAATACTTTCAACTAATGAATGTTAGGACTAGAGCATCATCTTGGTGTAAACTAACACAAACAGAAAAATAAATAAAAACAAAAAGAAATCATTCACGCATTATATCAAACAATATAGAGTAACAGAGTTAAATTAAGAAATCTACTTTAACTGATATAAACTAACCATATCGTCCACAAGATAGCAAGAAGAAATTTGCGACTAATAGCTCCAACATAAATCAATTTTGTGAAAAATAAAATTTGTTTTCCAATGGTAACTCCAACAGCAGCAAGGAAAAGGGAATGAGGCTGATTGCATGTATAGCACCATCAACTAGAAAAAGACAAAACAACTGTATACAGAAAATAATACCATTAACTGACCTTAAAACGTGGTGATAATTTGACTTTTCTTTCTTTAATCACGAAGCTTTGCAACAGTCATAATCAAAAGATCCTTTTCTCGGGGTAAAAGATCTAAGTGACAAGTTAGCAAGATGATAATCTGTTTTTTTTCTTTTTCAAAAGAAAAAATCCCATCGGCTCTGTCCGAATCGGCCAAGCAAGAGGAATAAAATTTAAAGCTAGTGAAGACGATGACGTAATAAACAAGGAAATGCTTTTTCTTTTTCTTTTTTTAGCTTGAAAAAGAAGAATGAAAGAAGAAAGAAGAAGCAAAACAGTATTACGAGAGAATATAACGCGCGTCCTGAGGATATGGATGGACGATAAAATTATGAGCTTGATTTTTGGGATTTTCCTAAATTCATGGTAAAAGTAGACATTAATATAAAAATAAGATTATTACTATAATAAAAGGTCAGTATGGTAAAAGTAATAGTTTATAACTAATTTTGGGTTTCTAATATAGGTTATCTTAATGGTGGGCTCCTAATATAAAAAATTCCAAAATTGGGCTAGACATATTTTCCCCAATCCAAGGAGGAAGAAGTATAGTCTGATCAGCGAATAATCAACCATAAATCCAGGTATTTTTGTTTTAAATTTCAATTATTGATATATTTTATGATCAACGATTCATTAGTTTCATCTAGATCGACATTGTAATTTTAATATTTTTTTATCCTGGCCCGTAGATTGGGGTATACCCAAACTAATTGGGGTATACCTAATAAGACAAAATCGGGTCATTATGAAGTAAAACCAAGCCACCCCTTAACCTTGTATTTTCTAAATGGCTAATATGCCCTTGTTTAACTAACACTAAAAATCTGATTAGCTTAATTAATTGAGTTTAGATTAAAACTTTTGAAAATGAAAAATCAGTAGGTTAAACCTTTAATCTGTCTTATGAGTTCGATTTCGATCAAAAAAATGGGTTTTCGAAAAATGTTATAAGCTCAAAAGGTCGACGCTTGAATAAAGGTGCCGGCTAAATATAGCCGGCATGGTATATGTTTGAATAAAATGCCGACCACTTTCAGCCGGCATGGTCCTTGGATGAAGAAAACGCCGACCATGTTTTGGACGGAAGGTTTTTGAATGAATAATAAGCCGACTACCTTTGGCCAGCAATCTAACGGTCGGCATGTAAATATTCACTAACATGCCGGCAATAATATAATATAGATGCACATAATTACACTATCAAGCTTTCTCGTCAGCCGGCATGTTAAGGATTTATAACCATGCCGACCTGTACTTATACCAAACAGAAAAGTAATATGGGAAGATGTAATTCACTTCATTCATGCAATTTTGGTTACTACACTGATTGAAACATAAAAACGAATGCACTTAGCATGTGCATCAAGCCTTTGAACCCCTAGGCGACCCTAGTGGACGAGTTATAGTCTCATGAGGGTTTACATAGAGGTCTACCCACAAAACCTATACAAAAACTTCTAAAGCCATCAATCCTCCTCCTCCGAAGACGATACGGCATCCAAGTACTCGGGTTATCCTCCGGGATTCTTTGTGCCAAGAAGTGATAGCTTGCATCGAACGCGAATGCTTCCCCTTTTCCTCCAAGTAGCGCGCTTTCACGACTTCATGCTACAAAAACACAAAAACAAACTTACATTTGTTAGTGGTGTTTCATTGGAAGATAAAACAACATGGGTTGCGTAAAAATAACCACAAAATTACTTACAAATTGTGCAATGGACAAGGTGAAGGGGAGAGTGTTAAAAACTCCGAGGTTGGAGCGCTAAAAAGCAAGTATCGCATTTTCGATTACTAGGTGCCTAGCGAGGACTTGTTGAATACTTCTTGCATTAGGATTCCCAAACTCGCCACAAAATTTGTTGTGTACCCTAGCCCAAAAGGTTGTGGAATCCTCCCTTTCGGAGGATTTCCGTCTAAGTCGATTTTCCGCGTACCATGCTTTGGTGATTGCCAAATCTTCATTTGAATCAAATGATGCCATTGTTGTTTGTAGAGAGCTATTGGGTGAGTTAGATGGAGTGTATGATGATATGAGCTTTGGAGAGTATATGGAACTATTTGTATGTTGTTTTGTAGAGAGAAGTAGTGTATTTATAGGATGGTGGGCAAATTTGGCCGTTATAGTGCCCAAGTACAAGTCAATCAATGAAATTGTACTTGCCAAAAATTTGAATTTTGAATTCGCCGACGAGATTTGTTATCCCCAATATGCCGACTACGTATGGCCGACAGGGTGGGAAGTTTCTTACCATGCCGACCTTATGAGTTTTAGGCATCAAGAAAACATTTTCTTCTGTGTATCCACCGACAAATTATTTCGACATTTTCATGCCGGCTATGATATGGTCGGCAGGGTATAAATTTTCTTACCATGCCGATCTTATAACTTTTAGGCATCATGAGTTCATGCAATTTTCTGTTAAACCGTCGGAACGATATTTGTTCACTATCTTGCCAGCTATTATGTGGTCGGCAAGGAACCAAATTTATGACCATGCCGGCCTTATGATGATTTTAGGCATCAGGAGAAGGCATTTTCTGCAACACATGGCCGGCATGTTCTATAACATAATACACTGCCGGCTTGGTATTGATCTGATTACCTTGCCGACCCTGGTATGCAAAAAGCATTTTTCAGGTCATTGCATGCAGTCTGACACTTCAAAACCTTTGGCCCCGGTATGGTCGGCATGGTGAATTAAAAAACATGATGGGATAAGTATGAAACTTTAAGTAGCTAAACAAACCATTCATTCAACAACTAGAAATCCAACACTTGTTGTCCAAAATACGGTAAAACATGTCCCATAATCCTTAAAAAAACATTTTTCCAACCATTAACCTTAACATTTGTCCAACACAACATAAAGAAATGAACTAGAATGCATTCATTCACCACCACGACGTACGACCAAGACCCGTTTAGGAACACCACCACTACTACTACCTTCACCACCACGACCACTACGAGCCTCTTTTGTCGGCCATTCATCTTGGCATGTGCTTCCCTCCTGGCTTTTTCTTCCCGCTTTACTTCAGCCTCAACTTGCTTGAACATTTCATGGGCATCCTCATTGTTAACAAAGGATCTCCTCTTTCTCTCGCGCAGCACAACACCTTCGCAAAGGTCTTCAAATGCTCCTTCTATTTTCAATTAAACAACAAACAATTAATAGAATGATTCGATAATGTGATCTTAAAATAAAAGAACAACTCTAAAATACTTACAAAGAACTTAAGACTTGTTGTTGGGTCTTTCGATGCCATCTTCCTCTTACTGCAGCCAATTCTTCGATCATCTCCCCCTAATCACGTAAGGACGAGCCCAACCCAAGTACCACGACATGTATCTCTCACTAGCTTCATGACGGTGGTCACCTCGGTCCAAAAGACTCACATCGATGTTACTTAACCCGTTTATCGTCCCAATGTTCTTGAGCCAAGTTTGGATCGTAAGAGACGTTTAATAGTTTTTTGGGAGGTGGTGCAATCATCCGGCTCACCAGTAAAGAACGGCTTATCTTCATCGAAATGAGGTTTTTCTTGCAGGTAACCCAATTGTCGCATTACCCGATATGGATCGTACATTGAATATCCTTCGGTGCACAACAACAAGGGTCCATAGTATAAACCTTGATTTCTAGCATCCCGATACGGATCAAATATCACCTCCTCCGCAGTCAATTTGTCGATGACCATTCGCATTTTGATAAGATTTTGCGGCATTTCCTTATCCTGAGTATCCTTAAAACTGTACCTTTGCGTTCTTGGCTTATCAACAGCAACATTCGCATATACTTTGACGTAGGAGTTGGCTTTCACCAAAGAAGGGAAGTGCTCATATATCCAAACCTATGCAAAAAAAAAAAGTTTAGTAAGAATCTTATCTTACGAGAATTTGGCAAATATAAATGATTTAGACAATAGAATTACACGGAAGAGAAATATGTTTCGTTAAATTGCAAAGTGAGTGCCCTTGAAACCTTTGTCAACTCATTGTTCAAGAAGGCGACCACCGCATAGCACCCCAAGAATACTCACGCATCCCTATCTAAGGGATCCAATAGTTGCAAATAATCGCGTCGACCAAGCTTCCGAATCGTCGGGAAGATACATCTTCCAGACGTATAGCAAATAACCTCGACGCGATAGCATTGATTCGCACCGGGTTCACCCTTCATTCCTCATCAAAGATTTTCTTGGTGTCACATAATATGTCCCTCAACTTCTTCAGATTAAACTTGGTTAGACGACCATCCTTCATCACAAGCATAGACTCCGGCGCAACCTGATTCCAACCGAACAATTTCGCACGATTTGTAAATATCCGCGAAAGAAAACTTATTATCGAAGCCCTCACCGACCGCTTTTCCCTCAACCTCGAAGGCCTAGAATTTGATGAGCATCATCAGGAGTTATGGCAATCTCACCCGAATGGGAATAACATTGACGTCTCTCCATAGAACCTCTCACGTAATGCGATACGGTAACCTATCATGCTCAATATTCGAACTCTCCACCGCAGCCACAACCCGAGGTTCTTGACAATCACTTTCACCTCCTCACATTCATCCTCAAGATCCCAAGTCTTAGTCACTGGACATGAAGTTTGGCGCCTCATGAGACGGACGACATTCTTGTGATCCTAAATACCAAAAAAAAATGAAAAGAAATACAAACACTTGACGCAAATTTAAGATAGTTACACACTTAAATAAAAAACAAAGACGGATTGAGATTACTTACGATAGTATTATGGATCGTACATGCCCATGAGTCCTTGTATCCAAAAAGAACATTGTAACCATCTTTTGGGGTCCCCCTTGGTTCTCATCTTTTTCAGTGTAACCATCAAGTGAGAGGGAGGCATGTGGGAATCAGCTGCTTTAGTGATCACCCTCTTCTTCTTTCCGGTTTCAGTTGAAGTTGAAGCTTTGACTTGTTGAACATTATCTTGAGTTTATTCTCCATCTCCTTCTTCTTCTTCTTCCACTGCCTCTTCAAAAATTTCATCTTCTCTAACCTTACCTTTATCTCGATTACCATCATCATCATTACCTCCTCCAACATTAGGCATGTCTTGATCACCATCATCATCATCATTGTTCCCTCCTCCAGCAGATGGAGTTCTTTCATCAACATCATCATCATCACCTCTTCTACCGGATGGAATTGATTGGTCTTCATCCGAGTCTCGTCAATCACTGGGTTCCATGGTGGTTCATAATCATCATCATACACATCTTGAGCCTCCCCAGACAACATATGCCCCTATGTGTTGAAGTCAAGAGTTTATCACCAACACGAGAGTGTCTTGAAGGAGGACTAAGAGCTTTACATAGCTTTCTTCTTTGCCTTTGCAACCTCGAACAAGAACGATTAAGAAAAAAAATTAAAGGTCGGGTTCGACATATATAACAAATCCGCGGATAAATGGTTCAAGATTAGATATCTAAATACATGCCTGTTAAACATAAACCGGCATGGTGTGATTCACATAACTCGCCGGCGTATAACAAATATGAACACAATAAAGGAAAATTTTTATAACCATCCCGTCCAAAAACAAAACTATCGCTGGCAAGGTCCGAGGTTGAATAAACGCGGCCCTCGCAAATAACGATTCAGGGTATTTAACAATCCGACAAGATCTTCAACCTAATATCTTTAGGCCAAACCTAACTATGAAAACCCCAAGCAGGTCGATAACTAAAAACCTTGCCGGGCAGAAATAACTGAAAATCAAAGAATCGATTTTTCTGACCTAATTTGACATGCAAACATGAAATTGAAGTACTTGAGTGAGTTTAAGTAGGCCCTTACTTTCTTAATCGCACCATTTCTTCGTTTTGAGTGGGTTCAATTTATTCTTCAGCAACCGTTTTTTTCTTCACTTTATGTTGAACTAGTTTTGCAATTTCAGGGTTATATTGATTGGGTTTTCGATTGGCGTCTTTCATACGAGTTCCCTTACGCCGTGGTGGATCCATTGATGAAGATTAATCGGAGTTTTCGAATCGACGATGTCAATGAATTAATCGACGAGTTTTGATGGTGGTGGGGGTGATGGAGTCGGTATGGTTGTGGAGGAGAAGAAGAAGAAGAGAAGAAGAAAATAAAATGAAAAGATTAAAACTGATTTAGGGTAATAGGTTTTTAAAGGGTGAGGGTAGTTTTGTAACTTACCCATTAGGACTCCCCTAAAACCCATAAAAAGAGTCCCTTTAAAATTGGGTATACCCCAATTAATCTGGGTATACCCCAATCAAGCTAGGTTTTTTATTATCTAGATCAAAATTGTAATTGTAAGATTGTAAATAAGATTAGTTTAATTATTAGTTGCTTGGAATTGTAATTAGGATTATTTGATTTTAAGAAGTGTAATCGGACATTGGACTTTTTTTTAAATGTTTGTTTTAATCATGTGATGATAAAATCGTGATGTTTTTAATGTTATGATTGTTTTAATCATGTGATGATAAAATCGTGATGTATTATATTTATTTATTTATTTTATGTATTTTAATTGTTAGATTATAATTAGGATTTTATTTTTTTAGGTAATTAATATATTTTTCCTTAATGTGATTTGTCGGAATATATATTTTGGAGTAAAAAAATATATTTCTCAAATTTTATTAGTTAAAATCTTAAATCATTACCAAAAATAAATAATGGTAGGCCAGAATCAACCAGAATCTCCGGTTAACCACGTCGCTCGAAAAAACTCTGTTTTTATATAGAGAATATATATTCTTGTGTTCACTATACTTGATGTTTCCAAAAAATAAAAACCCAACAACAGATCGCGTTTCTCATTTCTTTTTCACATCACCTTCTATTTCCTTTTTTTAATGTGTTCTTCATCTAAATTTTGTTCTTCTTTTATTGTCGGCCTTCTTCGTTTAAATAAAAACAAACCAATTCAACATCCTAACTCAAAATCATTCAAGATCTTAGTCCCTTCCCCTTTTTCTCTCTTCCAAGATCTTGATGGACATGTATTACATATATGGTGTAGTGATAATGAATCAAGATCTTGATGGATATTTTAATTTTGATTTGATCTTACGGGTTTATTCATATGGGCTTGATACTTTTATAATATGTATGTAAATGATTATGGACATGCTCATGAATTTTATTTGATTAATATGTTAATTGTATATTGAAAAGGCGAGGGTACCCAAATATACCTCAAGCTAAAACTTTTCCTACCTATAAGTCCTTTCTCCGAAAGTGATTGTCTATGGACTGAGTCGAGACAATACAACTAATCGGTTCACACTTCGTGCGATCATCTATGGATACGAGATCGAGAAAATACAACAACGAAGTATGTTTACTTGATAAAAGGGTTCGGACTTAACCAAACACAATAGGATTGCTTATCAAGTAAATAGGAATTAGCGTTTGTGTAATTTACTTTAATTATAATAAAACAATTATAATGCGGAAATATAAAGTAAATGACACGGCAAGATTTTGTTAACGAGGAAACCGCAAATGCAGAAAAACCCCGGGACCTTGTCCAGAATTGAATACTCTTGGGATTAAGCCGATACACAAAATTAAACCAACTTCGTATAGTTGAGACCAAGCAACTAAACCTATAGTTCACCTAGTTCCGTATGTATTCCCACGCCTCCGACTTATGAATAAGTCACGTACTTGGAACAATTCCTTTGGTTCGTATTCCAAACACTAAAGGAACAACAAATCTGTTTGGTATCAACTCTCTTCAACCAAGTGATATGAGTTCGACAAAGGCTCTTCTGTTTATCTCAATAAACTCCTTCGTCGGATTCTTATATCTATCTTATGTTCAACTACCGAAGTAATTGTTAAGATTTTGCAATCAATACTTTTAATCACAAAGAATAAACCAATCTACCACAAGTATAAACCGATTATAGTTGGATCCTCTTATACCGAAACAAGTATTGTGCACACCAAAGATTATGAACCCCAAATCAGAATTCTTCAATATCTTCCTTGTCTTAAAATCTTCTTAGATCTTCAATAAACACCTGCACACAACAACTTGAATCTCTTGTGATCAATCATGCACAAAATGGTGTCTGTTAATAATGGATTATCACAAGATCGTCTTTAGCACTAACAACAGTCTAAAGATCCCTGTCGAAACTTCGATCTAGTTTGAGTGAATCTTATATCAGAAGAGAAGATTCTCAAGAATAAACAAACTAGGTGCAATCAAATTTCAACCACCGTTAGTCAATCAAATCAATCGAAAACACAAGATAAACTGCAATTATCTAGTTTCCCAACAACGGTACTCGTAGAGCTTCTCAATCCCAAAGAAGACTTTAAACTGAGCGGCCGTAAGAGATTTCGCCTAATTAGGTTACTCTCCTCTCCGAATAGGCGGCTTTTCCAGTAACAACACAAGCGAGGAAGTTTGTTGTCACGAAGGATTAGTTTGCTAGAAATGCAAACTTCAAGTATTTATAGACAAGGAATTTTGGACACCAAGGAATTTCCAAAACCGAAAATATTCTCAAAGATATTCAATATATTCCAAATTCGGTTTCCATAATTCCTGGAAATGCTCTGTCCAAAATAATGACCAAAAATCTCTTTGGAAAATCTGAACTAGTAAATGCACATTACTAATTCTCGTTTTCCTAAAATAAAATTAAAAACCTTAAATAAAAGATTCTTAACTTATTTATGTTTCGATCCTGGGATTTCCTTGTTGTAGCTATTAAGGAATAACTTTGAACAATAAAAGATAAACATTGCTGCCTGTGTTCAAAGTGTGTCGACATCCTTACTTTGTAAGTCCTCTTTCATACTTACAACCTTGAAACCGATTTTCCACACTTCCAAACAAGTTTAGAATTGGTTCATCTGACTTTCAAGAACTATGCGATTGATCAAGAAACACTCAATCACAAATCATGGGTTTAACGGTTCTACCAAAACAAGTTTCGGTTATACCAAAACAAGTTTCGGTTCTACCTCCATGTGAGTACTGTGCATAGTCACACTAGCTTCCCAAAATTCGGTTGACTAGGTACTAGGATCGGTTCCCCACATATATATGGTATCTAACTTATATGTGTTGCACATGTCCATAGGATCGGTTCCCCTTTGCCTAAAAACGTGTTGCACATGTCCATAGGATCGGTTCCCCTTTGCTAAAAAACGTGTTGCACATGTCCATAGGATCGGTTCCCCTTTCTGCTACAAACTTCCTGCACCTCATACAAGGATCGATTCCCCTTTGTGATGTGTTTCACCTCTTCATATGATCGGTTCCCCTTTACCTAGATTCGGTCCTACACAATCACAAACTCGATCATACCATCTCAGGTGATTAATTAAGATCGGTTTCACTAATAAAAGTCATACCAATACATAAGTCAGGCATTTGTGAATAGTTTTACCAAGAACACAAACAAGTCGTGAGCGGTTATACTAAATCACACATATTGGATGTTCACAAGATATGCAATGAATAACAATCCCAATAACGCCTGGCGATTTCTTTTTCGATTCATAAACAAGTTTATGAACTTACTTCCTTAAAACACACGTAAAACATTGTTTCCTAGGATGAAATCCTCACCTCATACCCATACATAATCACAATAGCATTTAAACGATTATGTCGATGTCATATCTACAAAGTTTAATGGTTAAGCAATAAACTTCATATTGTATTCCTTAATACTATGTCTATCTAGAGTGTTCATGCTTCGAAGTTTCGTTTTCAATATGCATGACTTAAAAGATACGTTAGGGAATGAAACAGTTCAAGTCAAATATCACTAACCTCAAGTGGAAGGATGATGTTGTCGTTGTAGCTTCTTACTTATTCACTTCTTCAAGTCTTCGCAATACTTGTAATGTCTCATATCCTAATACTTTCAAGCTAACCTATATGAAGTTGACTCTAGTACATAATCAAATGACTCTTAAAATGAGTTTTGATTCACTAAAATATGACAACCAAACTTGACATACCTACGCTTGGTGGGTTCAACCGAGCTATTCTCTAACATATATATATGGTTGTAAAAACAAAATTCCTTTTAGATCTAATCTTGACTATTGTGTAAATATGAGTGTGATTATCTTAGTTATTAATCATATTAAATATTGAAAGAGTAAATTAGATGAAATACGCTTGTATGATTTAGGGAAACCAGCGTTAAACTTTCCCTAAAATCACAAAAATAACTAATCCTAATTAAACAACGGGTTGGCGGGTAACCCACGGGTTAACCCTAGCCGGGCTTGTTTTCTAGTAGGTTCAGATATAACAACCCTAACTCGGCCCCTTTATCCAACAAGCCAAGCCGGGCCGGGTTGAAACAAGCCGGGTTAGGGTCAACCCGCAAGCCGGGTCAAGAATTGACAACTCTATACACGAACCATCCACAAATACTTCCTATCGCCTTGGGTTTTTAGAACGAAGCAGTTCGGGCGAATCATCCAATTCGTCCTCCATCCCTGGAATTTCTTCGATCTCTTCGGTATCGTCGAGTAGGAAATTGGATAGGAAGTCTGCAACAACCTGAGTTTTTATTGTTGTTTGAGGTTGATATTTAACCCAAACTGTTTGATTTGAGCTCCTCATTTGGAGATTCTGCCTGCTTTGTCGGCATTGTCAAGTCCAGATTCTATTGGTGCTTTGGTAATGACGGTTACGGTATGTGCATGGAAGTACGTTCGTAATTTTTGCGTCGCGTACACCAAAGATAGCACGAGTTTCTCAATCATTGGGTAATTTTTCTCTGCTGAAGTCAAAGTTTTGCTTATAAAGTAAATGGGTTTTTCCGCCCCCTCATCGATGCGAGTTAGTACAACACTTATTGATGTGTTAGTGGATGATAGATATAAAGGTCTTCGCCCGGATTATGTTTTTGCAAAATTGGTAAGGTAGCCAGGTTCTCCTTGATCTTTTGAAAAGCTTTTTCACACTTGGCGCTTCATGAGAATTTTTCACCTTTCTTTAGAGTATTGAAGAAATCTTTACACTTATCGGAAGATCTAGCAATAAACCTTCCCAGGGCTGCCAACTGACTGTTCAACCTTTGTACGTCTTTTACCGTGGCTGGCGAGGGCATTTCTAGGATGGCTTGTACTTTGGCCGGGTCCACTTCAATGCCTCGTTTTGTAACCAAATACCCTAGGAACTTTCCCGAGGTCACCCCGAAGGCGTATTTTGCCGCGTTGATTTTCATATTGTACTTCATAATTTGTTCAAAGATGTCTTTGAGGTTCTTTGCGTGGTCTTGTGGGAGCATGCTCTTGAAAAGCATGTCTTCCACATATACCTCTAGGGTTTTATGTATCCAACTGTCAAACATCTTTTCTACCATTTTCTGGTATGTCGCACCAGCATTTTTCAGTCCTAATGGCATTTTTGTATAACAATAAAGACCTCGTGGAATAAAAAAGACAGTGTGCTCTTGGTCTTCCTCCGCTAATGGAATCTGATTATAGCCCGAGTACCCATCCATTAGTGATAGCAACCCGTATCCGAATGTTGCTTCTACGAGCTGATCGATGTTGGGAAGTGGAAAGCTGTCTTTTGGACATGCTTTGTTGAGATCACTAAAGTCAATGCATATTCGTACTCCTCCGTTCTTCTTTGGTACGATCACCATGTTGGATATCCATCTGTTTTGGTAAATGACCCAACCCTTCTGGCTAAGTCAAGTGAATTTCATCTTGTCCTTAGAAGGGATTTTCCTCATCGTCGGAGTCAGAGTTATATGTTAACCCTTCCTGATTATCGGGTTGTCCCTCGCCTGGGAGCACACCATTGAGAAGAGCCTCTCCTGGCTCCATCGCATCAAGTCCTTCGGGTAACGTGCCACCAGTTTCTTCTTGGCTCGTACGAGCAGATCATCTCGTCACCATCGCCTTACCTACGAGATATGCAATAATGCTTAACTTGTTTTTTTTCTCAGAAAAGTGGGACCCTAAGTTTGCAGGTCGTGGTTCAGACTGTGCAGTTTTTAGTACAGGAAGACTCTTCAGTAAATTTTGTAGACATGTGATGATGTTAAAACATTCCCCGGTTGGATAAAGTTTTGGTGTTAGGAAAAGGTGTTTTGCTTTTCTCTCTTTTCTAGTAAATTACCTCATCCTACACGTCATACCTTTAATGGGTAAAAACCAAGTTATGACGATCGAGTACGTTTTCCCATATTTGGAAATATTTCCCAATGTCTTAGACTCTTGATTTTGATAAACTTATGTTTTATGAATGATTATGTACTCATTAACCTCTGTTAGAGCATAGCTCGGTTGAACCTACCAAGAGTTGGTATGTCAGGTTTGGTTGTCATATTTTAGTGAATCAAAACTCAATTAAAGAGTCGCTTGATTATGTAACTAGAGACAACTTAATATAGGTTAGACTAGAAAGATTAGGATTATGAGACACACAAGTATTACTCAAAGACTTGAAGAATGTGAAGAAGTAACAAGCTACAACGACGATATCATCCTTCCTCTTGAGGTTAGTAATATTTTGACTTTTATTGTTTCATTCCTAACATATCTTTCAAGTCGTGTTATATTGAAAACATAACTGCGAAGCTCTGAATGATTATACTCTAGTAGTGAGACATGATCACATAATCATAGTGTTAAGGAATTAGAATACGAAGTATAACACTTATCTTTTGAACTTCGTATATAAGACATCGACATAATCGTATGAATGCTATTGTGATTATGTGTATGGGTAAAGGTGAAGATTTCATCCTAGGAAACAATGTTTACATTTGTTTAAAGTAAGTACATTCATGAACTTTGTTTTATGAATCGAAAGGAAGATCGCTAGGCTTATTGGTATTGTTATTCATTGCATATCTTTGGATTACCAATATGTGTGAGTTAGTAGAACCTATCATAACTTGTTATGTATCTTGGTAAAACTAGTCACAGTGCCTGACTTATGTATTGGTATGAATTTTATTAGTGTAACCGATCCTAAGTAATCACCTAAGATGGTATGATTGATATTTGTAATTGGTGTTAGCGATCCTAGTAATTGGTATGACCAATCACAAAATAATTGCGTAATCGATCCTTGTAATTTGTGTAACCAGTCCTGGTAATTGGTGTAACCGATCCTAGTGACTTGTGTAGCCGATCACAAGTAATACCATGAGAATATGGTAACCGGTCCTGGTAATTGACGTAACCGATCTTGGTAACTGATGTAACCGGTCCCAGTAATAATATTAAGGTAAAACCGATCCTTGTGTTTGGTAGAACCGTAAACCCATGATTAGTGATTTGATATTTGATCCATCACATAGTTGTTCTTGGAATACAGATGAACCAATTCTAAACTTGTTTGGAAGTGTGGTATAACCGATTCCAAGATTGTAAATATGAAAAAGGATTTACCAAGAAAAAAATGTCGACATACTTTGAACATGTTCAGTAACTCTTATCTTTTATTGTTCAAAGATATTCCTTAACAACTCAAGGAGATCCCGAACAGAAATAAATTAAGAATCATTTAATTAAGATTGTTAGTTTTATATGCTTTTAATTACCAGCAATTAAATGCATATCTCTGGTAAATAAAAATTGGTAATGCGCATTTATTAATTGGATATTTTCTAGTGAGATTTCGGAAATATTGGACAAAGCATTTCCAAGAATTATGAAAACCGATTTGGTGCATATCCTAAGAATAATTCGGTTTTGGAAATTCCTTCATGTCCAAACATCCTTGGTCTATAAATACCCAAGTTTGCATTTCGAGCAAACTATCCTAAGAGCCAGACAAACTTTGTCATGAACCTGTTCTCACAGTTCCGTTGTTATTAAGGGCTAACCGGTTCTCATGGGTGCCTGTTAGCTAGCCGTTACTTAACTGTCCGCTACCTTCCTGTTAACCTATTTTTAGTTGTTAGTAGCTTGTGTGACTCGCACGTAGTGCAAGTGATTCTAGTATAGTACTTATATTCCAGCCGCGTCTGTGTTCAGATCTTACGAAGAATAATAATCAAAATTTGCTTTTCTCTCCCAAACTTTTGTTCTCCCCAGTCTAATCTCTATCCTTAAAGATTCTGAGTTGTTTCTGTGCTAATTTGTAGTGTAGATCACTACAATTGGTATCAGAGCACTCGATTCTGAGTGACCTGACTATCATGGTGAACAACAAACTCGAGTTGGAGGATTTGGATAAGTAATTAGCTGTTGTTCTTCAGGCTCAAGAAGTAGTAGCAAAGGCTTTGAAGAATAACCCATCTCCTGTGATTTTATCCAAATGCAAGGAAATTTTAGCAGAGATTAAAAACCTGCTATTATTGGAGTATCAAATGTATGTGGGTGAATCTGTTGATGAGGAATGGAAATTTAATTCAGCTGAAAGTTTTGAATTAATTGGATCTGTGTTGAAGGAAGTGACGCTTTTGGAGAAAGAACTCGATCAAAAGCTGGAAGAAACTTCCATTGGTTCAATTTCGGTTAAGGATTTCATTCACAATTCTCCAACTCCTACAATAGCAGAAGAAGGTAATTGTCGATCTACACCCAAAATTGATTTTACTGATATTGATGGAGTCGGTTCTTCCAATTCAGTTAAGGAATACAAGGTGAGGTCGAAGTTTCTGGATTATCAAGAGGGTAAACCCTTCTTTTCTGAATATAATTCTCGTAATGTTGTTTTGGAATTTCAAATTAGAAAGGTTAGAAATATGAGGTAGATAAATTGAATCATGCGTTCAAAGACAAATTTCAGCAGTTTGAAGGGTGGAAGTTTATTGAGGAAGATAACCTAAATAAATTTCCTTCTTACTTCACCAATTTTATCAGGTTGTATCTCGTCACACACCCAAGTCAAATTGCTTATATATGTGATGTTTTATCTAGTGATGAGCATACTCGACTGATATTTGATTGAGGAAGAGAGTTTGATGAGTCTGTTTTTAAGAATAAATACATTAATGATTTTGTTTATAAGCTGATTCTAAAACTTGGCTATGGTGTAGAACTGTTGTTTGTTGATTCGAATGCATTTTTAGTTGTTAAAGATGTTGACAGTTGTAATGGTAGGAAACTGTTTGTGAAGACGTTACAGCAAGGTGGTATCACCAGTTATAGATATGGTCGAAGGTTGTTTGATCCTGGAACCTGGGTACTGTTTTGATCTCTTATTCGAGCACTCGAATGTGTTTTTGTTTGTTAGAAGTGGTCATTATCGTGATGCTGGCAAGATGTTTAATGAAAGGCAACAACAAGGCAGTATTCTCTGGACTGTTTTGAATCGTTTGATACTTCATATGATTATCGCACAGGAAATGCTTGATCAAAGGCTGGATAGGGATATCTGTTTTCTAACTCAAATGGGACAAGTTCAGAAAGATTTTATTGCTACAATATCAAATTCAAGTCAGAATTTCCTGAACTGCACCAGCATGAGTGTTGGTGGGTTATCTCATATGTATGAAAGAAGTGGAAAATATCTCTGTGATAGCCTGGTTCTTGCTAGAACGCTATTTGAGCGGGAGAATTTGTCCAAATCTATCAAGAGGTATTCTTATTTCACTAGAAACAGTTCTAACTTCAGTCTTAATATACTTACATCTAGTTTGATTATTCTTCATGGATCGAATTTAATGCAAAATTATAATGCAAATGTTGTTCCTAATCTGTTTCTGAAACCTAGTTATGGTTTATAAATGTTAATTGCGAATGCGAATGGATGTTTGTCTGTTAAGAATGGTGATAGGGATGATGCCAGAGGGTTTTTCGATACAATATTTCCGCAAGGTAATGTTCTCTGGGCTGAGGGGATACTTCAAGTGACAAAAGAAAGTGAGTATGTGCATGATGGTATTTTTTCAATGATGTTGTAGAAAGTGGTAGTAAGGTTGTCGTTCACTCGGACTTGACGAGATCGATTTTAAGAATTAATAAAAGAAAATACTAAAGATAAAGAAAATATATATACAAATATTGTCACAGGATGAAGAGATGTGCTGGGACTCTGGATTCGGCCAAACTCATAACAAAAATGTTCAAATATTAATTCTTTTAACAATTATCGCTCAACAAATAAAAACACGGACTTTTATTTTTGCCAAGATAGATCCTCAAAAGATTGATTGTAAATCCTAAGCATGATGTATCAAAACATTTAAGCTAAGCATACCTCATCAAATTAAATGACAACCAATTAATTCAAATCATATTTCAATTAAATTTAATGCAAAAGTCTAAAAAAGAATTAAATAATTTTACCCATGTATGAAATTCGTCTTCCTCCGTCGTCCCAAAGAATGGGGTTTAGCTCATCATGTTGGAAACACGCTCAAAATATGATTTTATTGCTCAAAGGTGCTTACAAATGATGAAAAGGAGAGATATCAAATAAAAACCGGGTTTGTAATGATTATAAGTGTTACAAACCGAGCTATTGCAAAGAACGATAAAGCCTTCCTGTCGTTGTTACTATTGATTTAAGATCGCCTCCAAACTACGACCCACGGTGCTCGTCGTTGACCTTTGTTGAAGAACGACGGTCTTTGGTCGTCTGTTCTTCGTGTTCTTCAGTTCTGCAGCAGCAGAAACTTCTCTCTGCAACTCTCGATTCTCACCCTGTTGACGCTCTAAACTCTACCCAAACTCTCCATATCCATTCTAATTGACTACAACATATTATATACTCCTCCATGCAGCAGAATCATGCGTCATAACTTCATATAATCTTCAATCAATCGGCAGTGAAGAAAAATATTCTCGGGAATATTTTCTTCCCAGATTTATCTCTGACGCGTTGATTTTCTCCCAAAGACGCTCCAATCTTGTTCAGTTAGAGTAAACCACGGTGCAAACACACACCAGCAGTTAATTCTCACGGGAAATCTTCAAACAACTCGTGACAGTCCAAGTAAAACTTCCGCCTCTGTTTTGCTTTGCTTCACGTTTTCTAGCCAATTCTAGTCGAGCCAAAGACCCAAACCAAGCCTGTTAGGCCCAATCAAGTCATCACAGAGAGTTGCAGCGATTGAATCTCTCCCGAAACGCCCAAAAATCCAACTCCAAATCTGCCATGGCCTGTGAGTTTATTCCCGCCAAAACTGGATTTTGAAATGGTAGGGATGGTGTCCCCTTATCCTGTTCTGGGGTGCGAATAGCAGGTGGCTCCTTGGGGTGCCCCTTAGCAATTGGGTTACCCCTTATCCAAAGTGGGAGTCCGAATAGCAAATGTCCTCCGGGGGTGCTCCGCATAATTTTTCGAGCCGATTTTTCCAAAAATGTTTATTTCCAAAAAATACCTACAAACACACAAAACACCATAATAAGGACAAAAACGAGTACTAACAATACGAAACATTGAGGACAAATTAGACACATAAATGCGTCTATCAAATACCCCAAACTTATTATTTGCTAGTCCTCGAGCAAATTTATTCTAGAAAATAAAAATCTTTTGAACCCTAGGTGGCCCTAGTGGCGGAGTGTTGTCTCCGGAGGGTTTACTAGAGGTGTACCCACAAAACCTTTACTCCGGACCCTAGCTATCTACTGAGAACCTTGGAAGGCACTAAAGAATCTCCTTGGTTGGCATACTTATTGACTACGGGAGGAAGTACCCCGATGCGAAATTCCAATTGATGTACACGAGTTTGCACTCAAGCATACTAAAATTCATATAAAGTGACAGATCTACTCGGATAGTTTCGGACATCATAAATAGGAGTCAACCAATCACATGGATAGATTAAGAAGATGGATGTAGAAGAAAACGTAGATGATGTTGACTAAGGTGAACCTATCCTAATGGTGAGATCTTTTGTGGACTAATATCAACACACTTGGCATATACAAGGGAACCAGGTGGTCGATAATCCTAACTCTAGGTCAACTCAATTTTGGCATATACAAGGGTACCGGTGGTCGACTTTATTGTATTTATTAGTTTGGTCCGATGGTCCGGCCTCCAATTTTTTTTTTTTTTTTTTTTTTTTTTTTTTGTGTCTCAGTCACTCTATTTCACCCAGCAATGATAAAAAGAAAAACAAAAGAAGTGATCGGGATTCTTTCGATGTTTCCATCACGAGGATATGGCGAAACTATCATGTTTTCTTTTCTAACACCCGAGCTCTGTGCTTTTATGAATAGACTCTTCTAGACGTTTCCATCTAATCGATTGGTTCCTCAACTCCTACAACCAACATGTTTCCATCCACTTAGATTGGTTAGTGCCGACCTTAATAAACTTAAATTTCTAGGCTTCGGAGTTTATTTATTAATACTGCAACTAAAAAGTTTCTCCCATACCCCCAAACTTAAATCTAACATTGTCCTCAATGTTCTAAAGATGAAATTAAAATCATGAACAATGAGAAACAAGTTACCATTTGAAGCAAAGAGTTAAGGAAAGATATTACCGTATTGCATGAGCATGGGTTACCTCCCAAGAAGTGCTAAGTTTAAAGTCTTCACCGGACATCGAAGGAATTAGTCACCTCATAGAATCATAAAGTAATAGCTCTAGGAATAGCTGCCGGATCACCAAAACCAAATAGGGCTATCACAAGTAAAATGAATCTACAACATCCCAAGAAAATTAGCAAATAAAGCACACCCTTGTCTAGTTTCCTATTTAAGACAACTACATATAGTTGTGGTTTAGGTTCAGGTTCTATAACTGGGTCTAGATAACATATTTTCATGGGTTGCATTTCCTCAAAAGTTAGATCCGAATGTTCGGGTCCTAGAGTCGGAAAAACTCGAATAAGAACTTAGAAGCACATAACATTAACCTGAATAACTGGGGATCCTCTAAGTCAATCAGATTTGACTCACACAGTTGACCACGGTGGTGGTCATTCATAGAAAAATGTGTCGACCCTAATCTCCTAAAGTAATTAGGTTTAGTCTCAAAACTTAATAACTGACACATTTGTAACTCATATGTTCCCACAATTGAAAGAAAAGTTTTTGGTGGGAAAAAGTCAATTTTGGTATCATAGCACAGGTTAACCACATCAACCGAGAGGATGGGTTTTAACAACTGAACTTCTTCCTGGACATTATTAGGTTTGGGAGAGCTAGCATGAAGGTAATCTGGCACAATGGTTGAGGCACGTATATCAAGTCCCAAGTGAGGGATCTCTGTAAGAGCTAAAGGTAAGGCACAAGGAGAATGATAATCACCCCGAAACTTAGAATTTTGGGTGTCTCTAGATAGACTAGCTACAATTTCCCTAATTTCTAGATCATCAAAATCCTGAAAATGGTCAATTGCTTCATGTAGATTATATACTCAGGTGATGCATCCTCACTCATATTTAAAAGCTCTACGAGTTCATCTTCTTCGTCTAAGACTATTGTTTTTAAATCGTTAGACTCTAAAATAATATTCTCAGGATAAACTCGTTCCTCTAAACCATTATCGACTTCGTAAACAGGAAATACTACATCGTCTAAAATCAGTATCTCTAGTCAAATCCTCGTCCTTTTGAATAGGTGAATAATTGTTAAAATTATTAGGATCTGAACCATAAATAACTCTATTATTATAAAGCTCAATTGGAGTAGCAAATTCCTGATCACTATGCCTATTTATTTCAAATTCTTCATCAACACTATCCTCATCATAATCATTATTATAATAACATGAAAATGGTTGAACCTCATCTAAACAAGTAGTGTTACCAATTCTAACCTCATCATCTTGATTATGTGAATAACTATCTTCATTCTCAAAGGTATTATTGGATACACTATATTGGAAATTCAAGTTATTTCGAGCAATACTTTCATTCGTCTCTAACTCAAGTCTACGTGTCGACTGAGCTATCCTCTCAAGGGTCTCCTCCAAAGAAAGTTCCCTTAGTGTTGGATCTAATTTTTGAGTTAATCTATTGAGGATATCTTCTAAAGATTCAGTCGTTGTTGCAGTCCTTTCGTCCATAACTACGTTATTTACCTCGGCTAACTTACATGTTGATTGACTAACTTTTGTGTCGACTGTTAAACCTCGAGGGACTCTTCTAGAGAAGGAAGAGGAACGAAGGATCCTAATAAGGACTACTTTTCAAAAAGTTTGATTGTATCCTCTAGAGACGAAGAACTATTACTATAATCTTCTTGCTCGAATGGCCGTGCACATGTGGATAGTAATTGGGCTCACCATGGTATGACCCATAACCTTCCAAAGGTTGGCGTTCCCAACCACTATTCACACTATGGTCATAAAAAGAGTGATGTCCATAATGTTCGATTGGATATTCATATTCATTGTGATGGCTATTATAATACCAGTTTGACATGCTAAGCTGCAAGGGAATTCTACACAAACACAAACAAGGCTGACTCGACCAAAACAAACCTGCGATTTCTAGCAAACAAAAAGCATGATGGATCCACTTAGATTATTTCTAGACCAGCTTCTAATCCTTCGAAAGGGAATTTGTTACAATCGAGCAAACCCCTGGAATCAATCGAGTTTAAGTAAGTTGAATAGAGGCGAGGGAAGGCTGCGTGGAGCTTTGATACCCAAGGCCTCACCGCATTACAAGGCGGCGCGAGTCACGCATTCAACTCACGAAACCATCATGAACTTGAAGTATGCTTAAAAGAGTAACCAATATTTTTCGAATGACTTTCCTATTAAGCTCGTTACCCTATCGGTCGTTCTAGTCAGTATTTTAAGCTTAGGTTCGCGTTTGGTATCGTTTTCCTAAGGCGGGCAAGAAGAGAACGGTGATGAAATCCGAACCCTTATCTTGTATGGCCAGTCCTTGCCCTTTACTAGGAATTTAAAGCAGCCATATTCAAGACCTCAACATATATGCATACAAAATCATCCAGTAAACCCGCTGACAGGGGATTCGCGGGTGTTTAGAAATCTTACCTCCCGTTCCAGACGGGGGATGAACCGTTGAAGTCGACTCGGGCCACGACTCCTATGTCATGTACAGAACCCAGGGGCCGAGACGATATCGTAATCGTCGTCCTTCCCTGTGCAGTTTATATTTAAATAACCCTTCCTTAGGGTTTTAAAAAAAATGTCCAATGTCCAAGTCCAAAGATAAAAAAAAAGTCCAAAAATAAAAGATTACAAAAATAATTACCTAATTACAGTTTCTAAAAATAAAATAAAATAATGATAATAATAATAATAACCATATACAAAATCTTCTTCTTCACTCCTTTTGGATTCCTCTTTTCTTTCCTTCTTTGGCTTCGCTTTTGTTTTCAGCGCTTTTTCCTTTTTTTTCTTTAGCTCAGTTCCAAATCTGAAAACAAAAAAGAAATACCAAAAGACGTAAAAAAGAACAAAAATAATAAAAATAAAAATAAAACCTAAAAACAAATCTATACACAAGTCCGCGTCGGCGGCGCCAAAAATTGATGGTATTTTTTCAATGATGTTGTAGAAAGTGGTAGTAAGGTTGTCGTTCACTCGGACTTGACGAGATCGATTTTAAGAATTAATAAAAGAAAATACTAAAGATAAAGAAAATATATATACAAATCACAGGATGAAGAGATGTGCTGGGACTCTGGATTCGGCCAAACTCATAACAAAAAAGGTTCAAATATTAATTCTTTTAACAATTATCGCTCAACAAATAAAAACACGGACTCTTATTTTTGCCAAGATAGATCCTCAAAAGATTGATTGTAAATCCTAAGCATGATGTATCAAAACATTTAAGCTAAGCATACCTCATCAAATTAAATGACAACCAATTAATTCAAATCATATTTCAATTAAAATTAATGCAAAAGTCTAAAAAGAATTAAATAATTTTACCCATGTATGAAATTCGTCTTCCTCCGTCGTCCCGTAATGGGGTTTAGCTCATCATGTTGGAAACACGCTCAAAATATGATTTTATTGCTCAAAGGTGCTTACAAATGATGAAAAGGAGAGATATCAAATAAAACGGGTTTGTAACGATGATTATAAGTGTTACAAACCGAGCTATTGCAAACGATAAAGCCTTCCTGTCGTTGTTACTATTGATTTAAGGCGCCTCCAAACTACGACCCACGGTGCTCATCGTTGACACTGTTGAAGAACGACGGTCTTTGGCCGTCTGTTCTTCGTGTTCTTCAGTTCTGCAGCAGCAAAACTTCTCTCTGCAACTCTCGATTTTCACCCTGTTGACGCTCTAAACTCTACCCAAACTCTCCATATCCATTCTAATTGACTACAACACATTATATACTCCTCCATGCAGCAGAATCATGCGTCATAACTTCATATAATCTTCAATCAATCGGCAGGGAAGAAAAATATTCTCGGAATATTTTCTTCCCATTTATCTCTGACGCGTTGATTTTCTCCAAAGACGCTCCAATCTTGTTCGAGTTAGAGTAAACCACGGTGCAAACACACACCAGCAGTTAATTCTCACGGGAAATCTTCAAACAACTCGTGACAGTCCGAGTAAAACTTCCGCCTCTGTTTTGCTTTGCTTCACATTTTCTAGCCAATTCTAGTCGAGCCAAAGACCCAAACCAAACTGTTAGGCCCAATCAAGTCATCACGAGAGAGTTGCGGCGATTGAATCTCTCCCGAAACGCCCAAAAATCCAACTCCAAATCTGCCATAGCCTTGCTTTGTGAGTTTATTCCCCTAAAACTGGATTTTGAAATGGTAGGGATGGTGTCCCCTTATCTGTTATGGGGTGCGAATAGCGGTGGCTCCTTGGGGTGCCCCTTAGCAATTGGGTTACCCCTTATCCAAAGTGGGAGTCCAGAATAGCAAATGTCCTCCGAGTGTGCTTCGCATAATTTTTCGAGACGATTTTTCCAAAAAATGTTTATTTCCAAAAATACCTACAAACACACAAAACACCATAATAAGGACAAAAACGAGTACTAACAATACGAAACATTGAGGACAAATTAGACACATAAATGCGTCTATCAGTGCAAGAACTAGAAGAGGCTCAGAAAAGGTTTTGGAGTATGAAAAACGTTTGTGGTTATATTTTGGTTTTCTTAGAGCCACTTGGATTGCGTAGCTTTATTGCTTGTGGACCTGGTGAGTGGAGTTTAAGCTGGGATTATTATTCCTTACAACTTAAGGATTCACTGTATGAGAAGATAGAAGCCAAGAAAGGAAAATGTTTGTGTTATTCTTGTTGCAAGGCTTTCAAGGCCAAGTTTAAATGTGTCCATCAACATCATATTGTGCTACATTTACCTCAGGAGCATGAGAAGAACTTGGTAGTTGCGTGTTTAGTAATCAAGACACTAATCCACCAGAGGGTAATAAAGGAAATTCTCATCCATAACCTTGCTGGAAGTGGAGTAACAAGTCTCATGCATTGGGTTGAGTATCATTTGGTCAACACTAGAGAAGGTCTTGTACAGTACAACGAAACGACTAATTACAACACAATATGGGTAATGTTGAGATGTTCAAGGCATTCGTCATCTTGTTAGCAGTCGAATGAGAGTTATCCATACTCTCGAGGACAACGTAGAGTTTGTTGTATGTACCAAAAAGGGGTTCCAGCAGAGTGGAATCAACTGAGTGCGAACTAGTTATCCAGAACAGATTCATAAAAGATAGGGGAATGATTGGTGGTGTTTTGTTGGGTTGTGGCATAGTTCAAAAGAAAATTGTGATGAATGAGTTTGCATTTGCTATGGAAAGTGATATCTCTGTTATGGAATTGATAGAACCAGTCTTCTTATATTCTATGATCAAATTCAACCTAGAATTCGAATCCACTTCTTCGGTCGGAAAGAAAAAATTCAGGCTAGACTTAATTATGCTCATCTCAGGTTCATGTAGTGTTGGTGATGAAAGTAGGAAAGTGTCAGATTGTGCTTCAGGTTTCGCAATTCATAGAAGAGAACGGTATAGTACAATGGTTGCTGGTAGTGTGGGACTCTTTCGCGGTCAGTTGTGGAAGGCGGTATTCTGGACCTTACAGAAGAACTCGAGTAAATTGCAATTTTACCACATTATTCAACTAAATGTCACATCACCAGGGACATTATGCTTAAGCTTGAGGAGGAGAAAGTAACTCTTGTCACTACATCTTTTGGATTTCCTGTTTACATGCATAGAGAAAGCTATTTACTTCTTAGACGGCCTTGGCGAGATATGTTCACCATGTTATCTATGAAAAGATGAGGGTACCCAAATATACCTCAAGCTACAACTTTTCCTACCTATAAGTCCTTTCTCCGAAAGTGATTGTCTATGGACTGAGTCGAGACAATATAACTAATCGGTTTACACTTCGTGTGATTGTCTATGGATACGAGATCGAGGCAATACAACAACGAAGTATGTTTACTTGATACAAAGGTTCAGACTTAACCAAACACAATAGGATTGCTTATCAAGTAAATATGAATTAACGTTTGTGTAATTTACTTTAATTATAATGAAACAATTACAATGCGGAAATATAAAGTAAATGACACAGCAAGATTTTGTTAACGAGGAAATCGCAAATGCAGAAAAACCCCGGGACCTTGTCCAGAATTGAATACTCTCAGGATTAAGCCGATACACAAAATTACACCTAACTTCGTATAGTTGAGACCAAGCAACTAAATCTATAGTTCACATAGTTTTGTCTGTATTCCCACGCCTCCAACTTATAAATAAGTCACGTACTTGGAACAATTCCTTTGGTTCGTATTCCAAACAGTAAAAGAACAACAAATCTGTTTGGTATCAACTCTCTTCAACCAAGTGATATGAGTCAAACAAAGGCTCTTCAGTTTATCTTAACATAAACTCCTTCGTCATGTCCTTAGATCTATCTTATGTTCAATTACCGAAGTAATCGTTTAAGATTAAGCCAATAACACTCTTAATCCAAAGAATTGTGTTGATGTCGATCTACTCAATTAATCAATCCAATCTACCACAAGGATAAACCGATTATTAATTGGATCCTCTTTTACCAAAACAAGTATTGTGCACACCAAAGATAATAAAACCCAAGTCATATCTTCAATATCTTCTTTGTCTTCAAATCTTCTTAAATCTTCAATAAAAACCTGCACACAATCACTTGAATCTCTTGTGATCAATCATGCACATAACGGAGTCTGTTAACAATGGATTATCACAAGATCGTCTTTAGAACTAACAACAACATAAAGATCCCTGTCGAAACTCTGAACTAGTTTGGGTGAATCTTATATCAGAAAAGAAGATTCTCAAGCATAAACAAACTAGGTGCAATCAGATTTCAACCACCGTTAGTCAATCAAATCAATCGAAAACAAAAGATAAACCAAAATTATCTAGTTTCCCACCAACGGTACACGCTAGAGCTTCTCAATCCCAAAGAAGACTTTAAAGGCGAGCGTAGTAAGATATTTCACCTAATTAGGTTACTCTCCTCTCCGAATAGGCGGCTTCAAAGTAACAACAACAACAAAATAGGCAGTCTCTTGTTACGAAGGATTAGTTTTCTAGAAAGGCAAACTTCAAGTATTTATAGACAAGGAAGTTTGGACACCAAGGAATTTACAAAACCGAAAATATTCTCAAGATATTTATTAAAGCACAAATTCGGTTTCCATAATTCTGGAAATGCTCTCATCCAAAAATAATGATCGAAATCTCTCGGAAAATCTAATTAGTAAATGCACATTACTAATTCTTATATTTCCCTACAAAATGAAATTAATAACCTTAATTAAAAGATTCTTAACTTACTTATGTTTCGATCCTGGGATTCTCTTCCCTTAGCTATTAAGGAATATCTTTGAACAATTAAAGAAATAAACATTCACAGCACATGTTCAAAGTATGTCGATATCCTTACTTTGTAAGTTCTCTTTCACACTTACAACCTTGAAACCGATTTGCCACACTTCCAAACAAGTTTAGAATTGGTTCATCTGACTTTCAAGAACTATGTGATTGATCAAACAAACATTCAATCACAATCATGGGTTTAACGGTTCTACCAAAACAAGTTTCGGTTCTACCTTCCATGTGAGTACGTGCATAGTCACACTAGCTTTCCAAAATTCGGTTGACTAGGTACTAGGATCGGTTCCCCATATATATATGGTATCTAACTTATATGTGTTGCACATGTCCATAAGCTTAGTTCCCCTTAGCCTAAAAACGTGTTGCACATGTCCATAGGATCGGTTCCCCTTTCTGCTATAAACCTTGTTGTACCCCATACAAGGATCGGTTCCCCTTTGTGATGTACTGCACCTCTTACTAGGATCGGTTCCCCTTTCCCATATTTGGTCAGACAGAATATCACAAACCCGATCATACCATCTCAGGTGATTACTTAAGATCGGTTTCACTAATAAAAGTCATACCAATACATAAGTCAAGCCTTTGTGAATAGTTCTACCAAGAACACAAACAAGTTGTGAGCGGTTATACTCAATCACACATATTGGTTGTTCATAAGATATGCAATGAATAACAAAACCAATAACACCTGGCAATTTCCTTTTCGGTTCACAAAAAAATTTATGAACTTACTTCCTTAGAACACATGTAAACATTGTTCCCTAAGATAAAATCCTCACCTCATACCCATACATAATCACAATAGCATTCAAATGATTATGAGATGTCTTATCTACAAAGTTTAATGGTTAAGAAATAAACCTCGTATTGTATTCCTTAATACTATGTCTATCTAGAGTTCAAATATGTTGATTTTTGTTTTCAATATGCACGACTTGAAAGATACGTTAGGGAATGAAACAGTTCAAGTCATATCACTAACCTCAAGTGGAAGGATGATTGTTGTCGTTGTAGCTCCTTGCTTCTTCACATCTTCAAGACTTCGCAATACTTGTAATGTCTCATATCCTAATACTTTCAAGCTAACCTATACGAAGTTGACTCTAGTACATAATCAAGCGACTCTTAACATGAGTTTTGATTCACTAAAATATGACAACCAAACTTGACATACCAACGCTTGGTGGGTTCAAACGATCCATGCTCTAACAATCTACTTCTATAAAACCCAACACATCTTATTACCCTCAGGCAGTTAATCAGATAGCGGCAAGGGCTGCCAACTCCATGCTGTCAGCAAATGCCTCTCATAATCCCTGGATTATCATGCACAAGCTAGAAGGTAAACTGACTTTGCTAGTACTTTATGAGGGAAATAGGCAGCACTGTCCATTCTTATTATCTAGTGATCCAGCTTCAGTTGCACAGTTAACAGTAGAGGTGCAAATTCAGCACATTCTTGACATATTAGTTTTTGTCATCGCCATTTTGCAAATAGGTTTAGCTAGAGTTAACATCATATCAGACTCTAAACTGAGGAAGGGATACAATCATGTGATAATTTAAGAAGACATTAAGCAGTACGAAGGAATGACTGATTGGCAAAACAAGCTTAGCTCTGTAGAAGTGGCTCTTGCATTCCTCAACTGGTTGGCTGTACAATATTGGCTCTATGATTTGGTTTTATTCATGATGTTGGAATGTGCTTATACAGTCAGTAGCATTGCTACTAAGATCTACCAAGCAGTGAAGATGAAGAGAGTGGGCTTGCTTGCTAAAATTCCAAGATTAAGGTTTGAGCTCAGTCTTTTGTGGGCCTTGAAGCTGAAATTTTTAAAGGACTCAACTCTTACACTGATGAAAAGAAGCTGCCACAACTATAAATTCCATCAAGAGCTCAACTCATTTGCCACATCCACCATCCTTGAGGACAAGGATGATTTAAAGGAGTAGGATTTGTCATGAACCTGTTCTCACGGTTAAAAGTAGTTATTAAGGGCTAACTTAGGTTCTCATGGGTGCCTATTCGTTAGCCATTACTTAACGTCCGTTATCTTCATGTTAACCTATTTTTAGTTGTTAGTAGATTGTGTGACTCGCACATAGTGCAAGTGGGTCTAGTCTAGTACTTATATTCCAGCCGCGTCTGTATTCAGATCTTACGAAGAATAATAATCAAAATTTTCTTTTCTCTCCCAAACTTCTGTTCTCCCCAGTCTAATCTCTATCCTTAGAGATTCTGAGTTGTTTCTGTGCTAATTTGTAGTGTAGATCACTCAAACTAGATCGAAGTGTCGACGGGATCTTTAGAACTGTTTGTAAATCTAAAGACGTCTTGTGATAATCCATTGTTAACATATCCGTTCTGTGCGTGATTGATCACAAGAGATTCAAGTGGTGTTGTGCATGTATTTATTGAAGATTAAAGAAGATTTCTGATTTGGTTTTTATATCTTTGGGTGTGCACAAACCTTGATCGGCTGGGATCCAACTATAATCAGATTTATTCGATTGATTAGTTGTGTAAGATCGACATCACCTTATAGTTTCTTGTTTGATTCTATATTGATTGATTGCAAATCTAAACTCTGCTACTTCGGTAGTTGTTGGATAGATTGATCTAACCAGGCAAAGGAGTTTATTGGTTAAACATAAGAGACTTTGCTTATGACTTGAGATATCTTCATCTGAAAGAGTCAAGAGAGTTGTTACCAAACAAATTTGTTGTTCCTTTACTGTTTGGAATACGATCCAAAGGAATTGTTCCAGTGCGTGCACTTATTGAATGTCGGAAGCGCAGGGATACTGAAGAAACTAGGTGAACTATAGGTTTAGTTGCTTGGTCTCAACTATATGATGTTTGTTTGATTTTGTATAGCGGCTTAATTCTGAGAGTATTTAATTCTGGACTAGGTCCCTAGGTTTTTCTGCATTTGCAGTTTCCTCGTTAACAAAATCTTGTTGTGTCATTTACTTTATATTTCCGCATTATAATTGTTTTATTATAATTAAAGTAAATTGCACTTGTACGTTAATAGGGAACTTGATATTGATCCTATTGGTTTCGGTTATTACCATACCTTTTATCAAGTGATCACTTTGTTGTTATATTGTCTCGATTTCATATCCATAGACAATCACACAAAGTGTATTGGATTTCTCCACTTGACTTTGATATTTAATTCACGTGTTAGGCCAGTTCGGACTAACCCTATATCAAGTGGACACTGTGTTGAAATATTCCTTGAGTGATTGTTGCTCTAAGAGGTTTATGCACAGTGGGTATTGTATAGGTTGTGTTCAAAATAAAATATTGTGGTGTATTTGGGTACCCTCGTCTTTTCAATTGGTATCAGACTAGGTAAACAGGAAAAAGATCTAACGATCTGTGTTTGGTGCGATCCAACCTATAAGAATTGAATCTAATGGATAGTTTAGTTAACGTAGATCAAGAAGATGATATACTTCAAAAATGCTATTTGTTTTCAAAGCCTGATGAACAGGTCAGCATTGTTAGTTCACTGGTTGAACACAACTCAAGGAATACTAACCATGATGGGTTAATAAGAAAACAAATACTTGTGACAAACGAATCAGATTCAGATAACAGTAATGAGATTAAATTTCTCATAAAGCTTGCCAAAAATATAATATAAAAGATAATGTATATTATCAATCAGTCGAGAGAATCACCAAAGAATCTCGGATAAATCGGGTCTCATAAAAAGTTATCTCTCAAGAAATTCTTGGAGTTCATGAATCTTCGACATGATGGTAATCACATCTAGTCTATATCAAGATGAAAATACTACTCTATTTTCTCTTGAAACTGAATTTGAAGGATTTGGGAATGATCAAATCGGAAAAGATCTATTAGTTAAGAAAAGGATATGTAATTTTGATTCTCGAGAATCTCTTAACTAATAAACAACATCTTGATTATAATAGTCTAACCACTTGTAAGAATCAAAAGAGATGTGTTTCAAGGAATAATCAATGACTAACATTTGGTCAAGCAAATCGGCCTAACAAAGATTATTCTAATGACTATGGCAATGATCAGCATAAATGCACTCAAAGGGTGATTTCAAATCATGTTGTTTTCTTTGTTGATCAACTGCCTAAATCAAAATCAATAAAACAATCTCATCAAAAGATGATGTCATATTCTAAGGATTTTTTGGGTCGATATAAGAGTTCTGCTCAATTTGTGACTCAAAAGATTCTTGTCACACTTATGATCTTTTGTTGCATCGAGATCACTCAAGTTGTGACTTAATGAAAGAAGACTATTCATGGAATAGTTTCAAAAGGAAGATGTCTCGAAACCATCATGATAGATCATGTTCGAAAACAAAGATGAGCAATCAAGTGCTCACTTCAACAATTAAGTTTGTTGATCGAATTTCCCATCTTGTGCTCGATTTAAATAAATGGGAAATTCTTAAAGCATTGGAATATGCGAAAAGTATAATTATGTACTCAATCTATCTATATCATGAACATCTAAAGTATTTTTCTAGTTTTGGAATACTTTTTCTATTTTTAGAAGAATACTTTCGATCTTAGGAAAGTTCATGACAAAAAATTGGGTAAGATATTTTCGGACCCTCTTAATCATACCGTTTCGGAAAACTCTTACTATTATTTCTGAAAGTGTATATTTTCACGAATTTTTTCAAATAAAAATACCTTGATTAGGTATCTCAAAGACTTGGAAACCAAGTTCAATTTGATATATAAAACATCTTAATAACCGCTTCTTCTCTCTAGGTTTAGTCTGCGGTTAAAGATGGGTGAAAATACTATTGATATTGATTCACAATTACAGAAGCTTGAAACATTTCCTCCCACTAAGATTAAGTGCTACTACTCAAGGGTACATAAGAGGAATCACATATCACTTGATCTCATATTCTATTTAATGAGAGATTTTGAGATTGCTCGAGAACAATTGGAAGCTTTTGAAAAGATTGAAAAGTGGCTCGAGTCAAATATTTTGAAGTTGATTGTGGAAGTGAATCTTTTGAAACGAAGACTCAATCATCTGAAAGAAAAGAGAAGACTCAAGAATCAGAACACTGAAGAATCTTCGGTGAATAATAAGAGCACTTCTAGAGATTAAGTTATATCTTTGTAATACTTAATTCAACAAAATAGACATCGAGTTTTTTATTTATCAATTATTGTATAAGGTCTATTGCTGAATAAAACTATCTATTATTTATGAATAAAATTATTATTTTATAATTTTCGTGTGATAGTTTTTCCGATTACATAGCCCGTGCTTGAATGCTTTATATTATTGCTATGTGTTTATGGGATGTTTGATTTCAGTATTCATAACCTTAATATTCGATCTCATATGTGTGAACCCTTATGGTTTGTGTGGCTTTTTGATTTTGCGGGATTAAGTTCTAGCCCATGTTGGTAGGTTTTATCAAAGGATCATAAGGTGTTCCGATTGAGACTCATATGTAAAAAGTCACAATGTTTTGAATCAATTTGTGTTTACATGAGTTGTGTTTAACATAAACATATGTGTTTCGGGTTTTCAACTTTTTGCTATTGGCACGCATTAGTTAAAACGATTCAACCTTTCTCTGGCAAAGGTTTTTTTTTGTTGTTGTTCTTTTGTTCTGAGAGGATGACAACATAATGGGGGAGAGTTCTAACTTGAACTTGCGCTTAATGATATATCTTTCTGAGGAGAAGAGGATGCGGAATCTTAGGTAACGAATTTATTAGTTAATCATTTTCCTGTTTAAGAAAAGCCTGATTTTATTGCATATATTTGCTTTTGCTTAACAAAAAATTCGGTACAATTGATGTTTATTCCATTGTGTGTGTATGGATTTGTGTGTGTGTGTAATTCAATTGTTTCCGGTTAAGAAAAACTGGTTTGATATCTTTCTTTATTGTTTGGTATCAATTGTTTTTGGCTTAACAAAATTTCGGTGCAATTGTTGTGCTTTAATGTCTATGTTTGTTTCAATTGCTTCTGGTTAAGAGAAATAATTGTGCAAGTCAATTTATTTGGTTTGTATGTATTGTTTATGGATTAACAAAATACGGGATCATTTGTTTAGTCCAATTCGATTCCGGATAAGAGAAACTAAGTTAATTCTGATCTTAGTTAGACCTATCAAAGTAAGGGATTCGGTTATTCAAGTCTAATCGAATGCCTTGACAAGAAATACTAGTCAACTAACCTAGTACTTGTCTTGTCTAAAGTGTAAGGTCTAAGTTATTGTCTCGAATAATTAGAGCTCGACGAGAAAAATAAAGTTAATTCGATCTTTATTTTGGTCTTATCGAAATAAGCGATTGTATTTGTGCAATCGGTTTAGCAAGGGAACTAAGTTTCTTAGTAAATTTGTTAAACTATTAGGTAAAATTGCTTCGGGCAATTATTTCCTTGATAGCATATTATAACCAAATTACTTGTACTTTCAGTTTTGATATTGGTTATCTAAAATGGTATGTGAAACCTTCGTGCTTAACTCTTATAGGTTGTACATTTCTTTTAGATTTATAAGATCCTTTCAGTTTGACCTTTATTTGCTCGAACCTTTGTCATTTTGTGACAAAAAGGGGGAGAAATATATGGAGTAAACAAGTGATTTGTAATCACTAAGGAAAGTACAATTGTGCTTAAACGTTATATCTAACGAAAGAGTAAAGCATTGACTAAGGGGGAGCAACATATCATATTGCTATTGTAGTTATCTTGACTACAAAAGGGGAATAACAAAGATGTTCGGATTGAAAATCTACCTATCTTGCCTTTAGGGGGGGTATTAGCTTTGTTATTCAAATGTCAACAACGATATTTATGGATTGAATATATGCATGGTATTGTTCTGTTGAAACTTAGAATCAAGCATATGTGTAATGAATTCTTGTAATTTGTTTATCCTATTAATAGTTTTGTCACTAAAATTGACAAAGGGGGAGATTGTCAGAGCATAGCTCGGTTGAACCCACCAAGCGTTGGTATGTCAAGTTTGGTTGTCATATTTTAGTGTATCAAAACTCATCTAAGAGTCGCTTGATTATGTACTAGAGACAACTTCGTATAGGTTAGACTAGAAAGATTAGGATTATGAGACATACAGGTATTACTCGAAGACTTGAAAATGTGAAGAAGTAACAAGCTACAACGACGACATCATCCTTCCTCTTGAGGTTAGTAATATTTTGACTTGAACTGTTTCATTCCTAACGTATATTTCAATTCGTGTTATATTGAAAACATAACTGCGAAGCTGTGAATAATTATACTCTAGTAGTGAGACATGATCACATGATCATAGTGTTAAGGAATTAGAATATGAAGTATAACGCTTATCTTTTGAACTTCGTATATAAGACATCGACATAATCGTATGAATGTTATTGTGATTATGTGTATGGGTAAAGGTGAAGATTTCATCCTAGGAAACAATGTTTACATTTGTTTAAAGGAAGTACATTCATGAACTTGTTTTATGAATCGAGAGGGAAATCGCTAGGCTTATTGGTATTGTTATTCATTGCATATCTTTGGATTACCAATATATGTGAGTTAGTAGAACCGATTATAACTTGTTATGTATCTTGGTAAAACTAGTTCTGATGCACGACTTATGTATTGGTATGACTTTTATTAGTGTAACCGATCCAAAGTAATCACCTAAGATGGTATGATCGATATTTGTAATTGATGTAACCTATACTAGTAATTGGTATGACCAATCACAAAGAATTGTGTAATCAATCCTTGTAATTAGCGTCTTAGGTCTGGTAATTGGTGTGGCGATCTAGTGACTTGTGTAACCGATCACAAGTAATACCATGAGAATATGGTAAGGTCCACAGTAATTGGACGTAACCGATCCTAGTAATCGATGTAATGGGTCCCGATAATCATATTAAGGTAGAACCAAGAACCTTGTGTTTGGTAGAACCGTAAACCCATGATTAGTGGTTTGATATTTGATCAATCACATAGTTGTTCTTGGAATACAGATGAACCAATTCTAAACTTGTTTGGAAGTGTGGTATAATTGATTCCAAGATTGTAAATATGAAAAAGGATTTACAAAGAAAAAGATGTCGACATACTTTGAACATGTTTAGTAACTCTTATCTTTTATTGTTCAAATATATTCCTTAATAACTCAAGGAGATCCGGACCGAAATAAATTAAGAATCCTTTAATTAAGGTTGTTAGTTTTATATGCTTTTAATTACTAGCAATTAAATGCATATCTCTGGAAAATAAAAATTAGTAATGTGTATTTACTAATTGGAGATTTTCTAGTGAGATTTTGGATATATTGGACAAAGCATTTCCAGGAATTATGAAAACCGATTTGGTGCATATCTTAAGAATAATTCGGTTTTGGAAATTCCTTGCTGTCCAAACATCCTTGGTCTATAAATACCCAAGTTTGCATTTCGAGCAAACTATCCTAAGAACCGGCAAACTTCATATTTTTGTTGTTTCGGTGGAGTAGTTTATTCGGAGAGGAAAGTACCCTAATTAGTCAAATCTCTTACGACCCAGCTCGTTTAAAGACTTTTGTGGGATCAAGAAGCGATCTACGTGTACCGTTAGCGGGAAACTGGATAATTGCAGTTTATTTTAGTTTTCGATTGATTTGATTGACTAACGGTTGTTGAACTTTGATTGCACTTAGTTTGTTTATTCTTGAGAATCTTCTCTTCTGATATAAGATTCACTCAAACTAGATCGAAGTGTCGACGGGATCTTTAGAACTGTTTGTAGATCTAAAGACGTCTTGTGATAATCCATTGTTAACAGACTCTGTTTTGTGCGTGATTGATCACAAGAGATTCAAGTGGTGTTGTGCAGGTGTTTATTGAAGATTAAAGAAGATTTGAAGACAAAGAAGATTTCTGATTTGGTTTTTATATCATTGGGTGTGCGAGAAAACTTGATCAAATTTTGGGATCCAACTAGAATCGAATTTATTCGATTGATTAGTTGTGTAAGATCGGCATCACCTTATAGTTTCTTGTTTGATTCTATATTGATTGATTGCAAATCTAAACTCTGCTACTTCGGTCGTTGTTGGATAGATTGATCTAGCAGGCAAAGGAGTTTATTGGGCGAGAAAAGCCTTTGCTTATGACTTGAGATATCTTCATCCGAAAGAATCAAGAGAGTTGTTACCAAACATATTTGTTGTTCCTTCTTTGTTTGGAATACGATCCAAAGGAATTGTTCAGTGCGTGCACTTATTGGATGTCGAGCCTTGAGGATCCGAAGAAACTAGGTGAACTATAGGTTTAGTTGCTTGGTCTCAATTATACAAAGTTTGTTAGATTTTTATAGCGACTTAATTCTGAGAGTATTCAATTATGGACCAGGTCCTTGGGTTTTTCTGCATTTGCGGTTTCCTCGTTAACAAAATTCTGGTGTCTGTTTTATTTCTTTTCCGCATTCTAGTGACCTTGTAGACAGGATATGGGAAACACCGTTCACTTTAGTCACATCGCAACCATCTATCTCTATATCCATCTTCTTAATCTATTCATGTGTGATTGTGGTTTGTTAGATTCCGAGTATTGTGGTTTGTTCGACTTTTTGAGTAGAGCTTTGTTTACTTGTATATGAATTGTATTCGCATCAGGGTACTTCCTCTTGTAGTCATTTTGGATTCGTTCATAGATTCTTCACAAGTAGTTTGAATTTGGAGTAAAAGGTTTTGTAGGTACACCTCTTGTAAACCTTCACGAGACTATAACTCGTCCACTAGGGACACCTAGGGGTTTAAAGGCTTGTTACATTCGCTAAAAGTAAGCGTAGCCTCGACGACACGGAGTTGTTGTATTTTCGTTCAATTTAGTTTGCTCGAGGACTAGTAAAGTCTAAGTATGGGGGAATTTGATAGGTGTCTTAAACACTTTGATTTACAATCAATTGGTTATGCTTTCTTTCTTTATTTTCTTGTGAATTGTGAATTTTACGTTGTTTTTGAGTTTTATAGGCGTTTTGGAGTCGTTGGAGTAAAAGAATAAGAAATAACTGCAAAAGGGGTAAAAATGTTATTTTAAAGGCAAGTGCTATTGGGAGCCCAGCAGAGGATAAGGGACGACCATCTGAAGGTTCACTAAAGACAGACTAGTGTTCAGATAGGGGGCACCTTCTTCTTTATAACCAAACTTATGACGAGTTTTCACCAGCAACGACCAGTTCTCAGCCTAGTTTCTCCTCGTCGCTGTTCCAGGTTAACCTCCGGCAAACCAAGGTCCTTAACGGCTCGTGCTTTCAGGATAAAGAAGATTTCAAAGTCACGAAGGAGGAGTACTGAGTTGCAAAGGTATTGGTAAAGTTTTTGGACAATTTGAAGCCGAGAAGTTAGACTTAATAATTGTCTGCCATCGATTCACAGTGATGAGCGAAGACGATTAAAGAGTGTCTGAAGAGCTTGTGAAGAATAAGAAGAATGGGTATTCGATTTTGGGGTGTTTGGTTTGGTTTTGAACTCATTTTGCTTCCAAGAAAGGCAGTGAAGAGGAAACAATCCACTGTCGTTGATTGTGGAGATGAATGATGAAGTTATAGAGTTCTCAAACGATTAGGAATGGAATGTGTGTGATTGAATGTGTTTGTGATCATCGATTTGCAGGGAAGGAGCTTGTGCAACCTCCATTATGCAAACGGTACATAGGCTTCACCAGTTTGCAACACAGACAGAACGTGTTCGAGAAAATGCCTGAATGGCAAGTTATTCCCAAATTCAAATCAGTTGCCATGAGTTTCCTGAACCAACATTGCTGACATCTAGATAATAGTTCTGGTGGGCATTTGCGGAGGATAAGAACATGGACTCGAAGCCAATATAGATTCAGAGATTGGGTACGATTTTTTGTGTCTTTAGGGTCGAATTCTGGCACAATTACAAGCCGAGAAATCAGTAAAGCAAGGTGTGTTGCTGCCATGGTTCTTGTGGCTGCTTATCAAGGGGTCGAGAGAACAATTCGCATCCAACAACAAGGCAGAGAAGTGGCTGAGTTATGGTGGTGATATGGGTTAGTCTTGGCAGAGTTTGTGCATCTGAAACAGCGAAAGAAGACTCGATCTAGAGACTGAAAAGAGCACTGCAGATTTGGTTGTCTGGCCGACAAGTCAGGGAGGAATATGGGTTGTTGCCGTCAGTTTTGAGTTGTTGAATGGCTACGATTTGGTTTGTTTTCGATAAGGAAAGTTGGGTTTCAGTCGGTGTTAAACTCTGGAGGGCTGAGAGCTATAAAAGAAGAACCTAAAAGCTACGAGCATCATCATCCCATACCCCCTCCTTCACAACTGCCGCATCTACAACAGAGAGGAGCTTTTGCTCCTCTCCAAACCCTTCCAGCATCACCATCATACCACCAAGTTTTCAACCATCACCTGCATCTCACCAGACCACCTGCACTTCCCCATCTCCACCAGCATACACCATATCAGGTGCAGTTCATACCACCAGCACATCATAGATCACTTGAAGGTCCTGAAATCATTACTTGCTCGCTGCCATCACTCCTTCACCTTCATGCCACCAGTCCGTACATTCAGCTCCACTATATCAGCAGCAAGAAGAGCTTATTGACCACTACATCACCATCAGGTCTTTCCATCACAGCTGCAGTCACGGCATCCATCACCATTCCACTGTTACCAGGCCACAGTTCCCACGACCACAGCACCACAACTCACTCCATCTCGCCGCAGCTGTTTTGGTTTGCTTTATTGGTTTCGTAGTCAAGTTTTCTATATGTGCTTTGTTTTGCCATGAACTCCAGTAGCTAAGCATATTTGATTAGGGACGATTTCGACATCCGTGCATGAACTCGTATTGATATTTAAAAGAGCCTGTTTTCTTGCAATCTGTTTTATTATTGCTTATTCTCTACCATGCTAATATTGTTATATGAATTATTCTTGAATCGTTTAAGTTGCAAATTGAATGGTTGATTGATAATTCTATTGCTAGTTAAGACCTCTTCGACCCGTAATTGTCTAGAGATTCTTAATACAAGTAGCACTATATGGATATTGACGATGGGATTTTGTTAAATATTCGTGTGTATTGAATGACACTAGTGGGTAATCCATGCTTTTGAGTTCATCACTAGGAGCAACCTTATCTCATAAAACTTAGAGCACTTGTTTAAATCATACCTAGTAAGCGTACCTCTAGGTAACTTAAATAAGTAGAATCTGGTAGTCGAGCGCTTCCGTGTCTGGTGAACTTAAGAGATAATAACGGAATAGTTGAGCATACTAATTATTCTAGGGTTGTTAGTAACAAAGTACCTTGCAGAAACATAGCTATATTGATAAGATTCACGTTTTGTGACTTAGAAGAAGTCATTGATCGTTCTCATCCTCATATTTGCATTGTTTCATATTTGCATTATTTTCATTCAGAAATATGAATTGACAACTTTAGCTCAACTCTCCCTTAGGAACGAACCTGCTTATCCGTATACTAATAAGTAGTTTAAAGAGAAGTAAGGAATTTATTTTTGCGTGTTCGACACCTCGTCAAGAACACGCAACTACAGAGAAAATAGTTGGGTCTGGCTTCACAATCCCAATGAAGTCTTTAAGTCGTTAACCTACAGGGTTTCGTGAAAAACCTAAGGTTAAAGGAGAATCGACTCTAGTCGCAACTAGTATCACACATGAGGTGTGGGGATTAGGTTTCCCAGTTGCTAGAGTTCTCCCTTATATAGTTTTCAAATCAGGGTTTGCAATTTAAGTTACCTTGGTAACAAAGCATTCAATATTCACCGTTAGATGAAAACCTTATTAGACTCAAGCTAATATCTTTCAACCGTTTGATCGAACTTAGCTTGTTATACACAAATGAAATGTACCCTCATTTAGGTTTGAGTAACCGTACCTAAACGTGTACAATATGTTGGCTCAACAATAATTAAGCGAGGTTAGTTATATGAACACTCTCATATCAACCTTATTCATCTTAACCACAACTAGTTCAAATGATTCAAATGAAACTAGTTATAGAGTTGTTTAATTGCTATATCCTCATAAAGTATACAAGAACACAATTGAAGCAAAATTGGTTTGATTCACTCGAATTAATTCATGAACATTATAGCCACGGTTTGCAAAGAATGCATTCCTTAATATATAAATGTATTAGTTCTGTTAGAGCATTGCTCGGTCAAACTCGCAAGCGTTGCTATCTCAAGCTTGTTTGTCAAGTTTAGTTGCCAAAACTATAAGTCTTGATTTCTAGTCTACTTATAGCTAAGTCTCGGATTAGGATAGTAAGTGTAGTTGAGCTCTAGACTCCACGACGTTCATCAAATGAAGACGAAGAACTACTCGAGGGAACTTGTGGAACTTCATCGATAAAAGGTATGTGGAGACTTGAACTTGTCTATCACTCAAAAGTCTATCTACTCTATCTCCTATTTGAGACAAAAGTCGTATTGCTATATGGACTTTATACACATTTGCTATTTCGAGCCGAGTTTATCTCGCTTATCTATTTCTCGAAATATGTGTTGGTAAGCTTTCGCTTTAGCCAAGTTCATCTTTACTCGTGACGAAAGTCATGTTGATTATTTCAATAACTTGAAAATCGCTTTGATGATAATAGTTTGTGAATAACAACTATTTTAACATCCTCTAAGAAAGTTTCAATGATTGAAATGAGAGTTTAGAACAAGTAACCATGTTTGGATATAAACATAGTGTGTTCTCACATTTGTGTAAAAGTCCAAAACCGGAACCTAAAGTATGCGTACTCGTACGCGTACTGGTGGTTGTTGGAAATCCGGGTAAGTATGCGTACCCGTACGCATACTGGCGGAAGTTTCACGTCCATGAATTTCTGTTGGAATTTTGAAGTAAAAACAAACTCAATCCGGTCACTTAAGTATGCGTACACGTTTGCATACTTAAGCAGGTTACTTTCTAAAATCGGTTTGTTCATGAACTTAAACACATTTATATAATAAGGAATGCAATCTTTGCAAACCGTGGCTATAATGTTCATGAATTGATTCGAGTGAATCAAAATCGATTTTGCTTCGATTGTGTCTTATATACTTCTATGAGATCTAAGCAATTGTACAACTCTCTAACTAGTTCATTTGAGTTATTTGAACTAATTATGGTAAAGATGAATAAGGTTAATATTAAAGTGCTCATATGGCTAACCATTGGTTAACTATTGTTGAACCGACTAAGTGTAGACGTTTAGGTACGGTTACTCAAACCTAAATGAAGGTGCATTTCATTTGTGTATAACAAGCTAAGTTCGATCTAACGTTTGAAAGATATTATCTTGAATCTAATCGCTTTTTCATCTAACGGTGAATATTAAATTCTTTGTTACCAAGGTAACTTAGATTACAAACCCTAATTTGAAATCTATATAAACGAGAACTCCAAAGAATCGGGAAACCTAATCCCCACACCTCCGTGTGATACTAGTTGTATAAGCTAGAGTCGATTCTCCTTTAACATTAGGTTTTTTCACGAAACCTTGTAGGTTAACGACTTACGGACTTCATTGGGATTGTGAATCCAGACCCAACTATTTTCTATGTAGTTACGTGATCTGATTTTGCTATTTTCTATCGTGATTGAGTACAATCGTAAGATTGGCTTGAGATTAATTTCTCCGATAGGCAAGATTGAAAAGTAGTCACAAACACCTTCTTCTCATCGTTTGTGATTCCAAAATATCTTGTTTCGTTAATCGATTAAGATTATTGTGAGGTGATTGATAATACTAGGCTTTTCTTAGGAAATATAAGTCGGGTTATCAATTGGTTCTATTCACCATGATTTATCAAAATACGGAACAAAACTCGTAGGTATATCTCGTGGAGCATGATTTATCTATTCAATATATTTTTCTATGTGATAAAGATTTGTTTATCAAGTCTTCGACTTTGGCAGTAGCAACTCTTAGTTGTGGGTGAGATCAGCTAAAGGGAATCAAGTGCGTAGTATCTGTTGGGATCGAGAGACGAAGGAACGCGATCGCACCTTGATCGAGTGTGAGATTGATTAGGGCTCAACTACATTCCATCAGAAGTTAGCTTTGTAGTAGGCTGAGTGTCTCGTAGCCGCTTAATACAAAGTGTGGTGTTCAAATCGGACTAGGTCCAGGGTTTTTATGCATTTGCGGTTTCCTCGTTAACAAAACTTCGTGTGTCTGTGTTATTTCTTTTCCGCATTATATTTTGTTATATAATTGAAATATCACGGAGTTGTCGTTGAATCGATCAATTGGAAAACCCAACCTTTGGTTGTTGATTGAAATTGATTGATCCTTGAACTTTGGTCTTTGGTACCGTTCAAGTTATTTCTCTTATATTCAATCAGGCTCGCAAATTCTTATTTGTTTGATTGCGGATTGAATTGAGAGATTGAGATATAACTCTTTGATATACTTTTCCTACGATTGAGTCTAACTGTCTAGTTGATTCTCTTGAAAGTATATTGGAGTTAGTCCATATCTGATTTCTAAGCGAAATATTGGGTGAGGTTGTTAGACCCCGCTTTTCCAGTTCATGAACAAACTAATTTTAGAACTTTAATCACTCAAGTATGCAAACGGGTACGCATACTTAAGTACGGTGGCCCGAGTTTGGGGTTTCGCCGTATGCAAACGTGTACGCATACTTCCAAACACGCAGTAAATTTCCGGACCCAAACCCTTCGCCAAAGACGCGTACGGGGTATGTTTACTTTGGTACCCTAATTCCACAACTACAAGTACGCATACGGGTATGCATACTATAGTTCCGGTCATGGATCACATACATGAAAGAATGCATACTATGTTCATAATCCAATGATGGTTAAGTATTCTAAACTCTATTTCAATCATTGAAACTTTCTTAGAGGATGATAATAGCCATTTTCACACACTATTAGCATCAAAGCAATTTTCAAGTTATTGAAATAATCATAACGAAACATTCCAAGTCCACACCAAATGATCGTATCCACTTGTTGATGGTGGTTTATAACTTTAGGGTTAAAATTGTAAAACCTTGCATCCGATGTGACGTCACTCTGATAAGGAAACGGAGCCGTGAGTGCTAACCTCTCCACCGGGCATAGTTATTGAGCCGTTCAATATATTTACATGAAATTTATCCAGACTGGCACATGTAGCAACCATCCCAGATGTTCTGTAAATTTCGGCGCCTTGCCTATATTCACTTAATACAAGTTTCTTTGAATGCTTTCTATGCTATGTTCCAGCTGAACCCTTAGCGTTGATATAGCATGACAATTTGTGTTCACTCGCATGACAAAGTGGCACGAATTTCCAAATATCAAGGATAAGGTCTTTGCATAAAGTATTCAATCAGAAAGCATGCTGCTCTCTGGTAATGAACTTAAAAGAACTTTGTGTCAACACATAGAATTCAATCGATTACCCTGGCTAACTTGCAAAAGTTAGGGTTTTACGCCTTGCGAGTATATCAGACTTTGCTTGTCAAAATTTAAGCCTAGGCAAACTAGGTAATTAATCCTCCATGGATTAGTAGACACAAAATCTTGCCCGGAATCAGAAAACAGGGAGCCGTAGGATAGGAGCAGCAGAAAGGGAGGTGTGGCCATGCCTTAGGCCAGCCGGCGCCATTTGCCATTGGCCACGCCCCATCCTAAACCGGCCCTATTTCCCTCGACCAATCAGGTCGCCTTAAACTCACCACGCGCACATAAGTTGTGGTGGGCCCATATACTTGCCCTTTTTCGACCAATCAAAGTTGCTCTAAAGCCGTCACACTCACGCCAGAAGTGTAGCCACGCCCATGCTTGGCCGGCCCCTCTCCTTCCTACCGACCAATTAGGTCACTTTAAATGCGCCACAAGCACTAGAGGTGCGGCCGCGCCTCATGTTTGGCCGGCCCCTTTTCTTGACCAATCAAGTCGCTCTAAACCCGTCACCATACATTAAAGGCCAAACGCAGCCTGCCGCCACCATACTAACTGGCAAGCCAAACGCGCCCTGCCAGAACAACATATTAATCGGCATGCCACAACGCCACCATGCCGCAGCCATGCCCACACGCACTAATTAGGGTTTTGACATGCCAAACCCTAATTTGGGCAAAATCGCTACGCCAACCAAACAAAAAAACGTTTCCCAGAGCGTTGGGATCGATGTGGCAACAGGGCCAATGTTGCCAGAGCCATACTTGGGCCTATCACCAATATGCCAAAACAGCTGCCACGGCTACGCCACTGGCATGCCGCTATGCCACGGCTACTGTAGCGCCCCCTAAGCTAGCAGCTGACAAATCCAAGAGATTAACTAAATAAAGAGGCACTAAAAATCTAAAGCATTTACTTAAACATTCAATTAAGAAATCTGCTGCAAAACTTAACCTAAAAACTAGCCCCGCCTCGAAATATATATATATATACAAGAACTTCTCTCAAATGATACATATACAATAGTCATTTAGATTACAAATAGAATATACAACAATATAAACATAGCGAAGTTAACCAACTACGGACTCGACTCTCGAAGCTTTATTCGCGCAACTCGATCTATCTCTGAAACCGAAAGTGGGAATGGGTGAGCACATCATCCCTAAAAAGAGGTGCCTGAGGGAATAACATTTAACTATCAAGTAATTGTTGGAAATGATTTGAAAACAATTCATGTTTTCCTAAACACTAAAACACAACCAATTTCACATAGGTAAACAATCATGTATATGGATCTAACTCCTTCCAAACAATTTACTAATATGGTGACTCGTCCCGCACCTAGATAGCTATATGGTGACTCGTCCCCGCACCTAGTTATTATTATTGCAATAAAAAAAGTAGGTATAAATGAAGGAGCAATATCCTATATACCACAGATGGAAACCTCGGTTCCAAACAATCAAATGGAAATTCTTATTTCCCAAACAATTCATAAAGACAAACAAGTCAATACAATTCCTTTCCAAACAATGGAAAGATTAAACGAATCAACGGTACTTTCGGAGTTTAAAATAAAACAATGCATGGAATACACAATCAGACTATGCATGGATTTGTTAAATATAAACTTTTGTGAAAGAAAACAACAATAATCACAAAAGAGCTAAATGTAAATTCCCACCTCTTTTGATGACAAGCCACGCCTACCTCGAGATCCACAATCCACTGGTTCATCCTTTGAATCGATCATTGTTAGACTAACTGTTAATCACACAAGAACTCTAAGAAACTAGCCAAAATGGCTCACACAAGAATCATACAAGTCTAACTAATGGTTCTAAGCCCATTTATGATTCTACACATCTTCATTATCCATTTCTTGCATAATTAAAGGTCTACTAATTCAATTAGGTTGTTTCTCTGGTCCATTAGCTAAGTCTTGCGAACATCTACAACTTTGTAGAAGAAGTCAAAAGGCTAATTCGGACCAAAAGGGGTCTAATTCATCTAATTAAGAAAGACTAATCTTAAGCCCAAGCCCACGACCCGCGGGCTTACTCCGGCCCGGCCCATCAAACCGGCCCGTTAACAAAAGGTCTGGTCCATCTATGTGACGGACCGGAAAATTACGCCTTTGGCGCGTTGCCTCAGCAGCCGTAACTCCCCGGTGCGCCATGATGAAGCTACGATCCGGGCCTCAAAGCTAGGCAAATGCACGTCAATTGCCTTTGCAAGCATGCTCGTGGAGCATGACGCAGCCTAACTTAGCTTCCACACCGTTCCAACTTATCCTTATCCCGCAAAGGGTTTAAGGCCATAAGGCCAATGCCAATGCATTTTTCATGCGTCTCGGCTTTACTTTACGTATGGAATTCATAATTGAATTTCTAGCTAGTTTGAGCAAACCGTCACATTGTCGTGTCTTGTCCAGGGCATAAGCCTTGGACTTTAGCGTAGGCCACACCAAGCCCTTGCCATTTCCCACGTTACCTCGCTTTACCATCTCTTTATAACTTGATAGGAAGTATGAGCATCCACTTACCGGCATGCAACTAAGCCTCATCAAGTCCGCCACAATCATCTCTTGCGTCGAGCTACCAAGCTTAGATGATATGAGAGGCCAACGTCTTTGGACCGGCAATGCCGCAACTCATTGCGGCTGCCACGTACCCTTCCCTACTCTAAAGGGATCAACCACACACCGTAGTTCATCCTCGAAGGGACGGAAACTTAAACCAAATCGTTTGCAAGGTGTGGCCCCAGCAAAAAAACTGTGTAATGGCCTCGGTCCGTATAGGCCATTCCGCCAAGATGCATAATGATTATGCATCATCGGGTCCGCTGTGGCATAGCGATGCCAACGCATCAAATACCCTCTTTGAAAGGCTACGCAACTATAAATGAGCCTTAGGCATCATTTATACCCTTGACTAAGCTATGAAGCTTACTTGGTACATAGTCCGCATATGCACCTTCAACCAACTACCCTCCCTATATATGTCTTAATGGAATTTCTACAAGTATGAAAAGGGGAGCATATTGACATGCTTCACTATTCATGGCGTTGCCATGAATTTCTCAAGGACCAAGCAATGATTGCCGAGTCTCCGTTCTATTGCACAATGATTGTGCACCACTCGCCCGTCTGCTGCACAATGATTGTGCACCAATTGTTCATCTGTTGCACAATGATTACACACAACGATTGCGTATAATGATTGCGCACCGCCTTATTTTCCGATCAAGTTTTGCATTTATTGCACAATGATTTCGCTGTAAGATCGATCCCACCTACCCAATCGCCTAATGCATCATGATGATGCAACATTGGCCCTTGGCCAAATGCCAAACATAATGCGCCATTTTTGGCGCGGTATCGCCTTAAGCCAATCCACCTTTTTCACGCTGCGGAAGCTTTGGATGAAGCTTCATCACAAGCAAATGGCGCATCTTTTAGCATGCGCCATGCTAAAAACACGGTGTTACATTATCACACCCTTCAAAGAATTTCGTCCCGAAATTCAAAACCAAAGCTATTGTGGACAATCTCTTCGAGTTGGATTCCATGAGCAAAAGTCCCATACCGGATGCTCGAAATCACGGGTTTCTTCAAGTTGTCATGAACATCAATTTAGACCTTCGAGCACATGTCCCATACCACCGCCCAGGATCCAAAAGTGCCCACAACTAAACCAAGAATCGCAATTGGGCAGTGCCAAGAGGATATCTCGACAAGGTATCCCGAATGCGCATCCCATACTACGCACTCGAGAAGTCCCTAAGGTTCACAAGGTTGAAAGATGTCATCAAAATGACAAAATTTTAGCACAAGGTCTTTGTGTGGATCAAGATTCAGCTGCCCACCGTCCCCGACGGTCATCCGTTGCCACTGTAAGTGGGATGCTAGCCAGGCTCGACAACGCACACCCTTGGCCTGCCAACGTGTGGGGATGATCGGTCCCATTGTCTACCCACCGTCCTGCACGGTCTTCCCGGATATCCACTGTAAGTGGGGTGCCACTTAGGCCAAGCAATCTCACGAGACTTGAACAAGCTCAACTCGATTCTCATAGTAACGGCAAAGCAATTACAAACTCTTTTCTGCGAGAAGTTGGCCTACTCTCCAACTTTAAGTTTTCCTTTAAGGAAAATACTCGCCAATGAGTCCACTCCGCACAAGTCCCTAGAGTTTTCGGAACTTGCTCGATACCATCTCGTGACGGACCGGAAAATTACGCCTTTGGCGCGTTTCCCCAAGCCGTAACTCCCCTGCGCCATGATGAAGCTACGATCCGGGCCTCAAAGCTAGGCAAATGCACGTCCAATTGCCCTTGCAAGCATGCTCGTGGAGCATGACGCAGCCTAACTTAGCTTCCACACCGTTCCAACTTACCCTTGTCCCGCAAAAGGGTTTAAGGCCATAAGGCCAATGCCAATGCATTTTTCATGCGTCTCGGTTTTTACCTTTACGTATGGAATTCATAATTGAATTTCCTAGCTAGCTGAGCAACCGTCACATTGTCGTGTCTTGTCCAGTGCATAAGCCTTGGACTTTAGCGTAGGGCCACACCAAGCCCTTGCCATTTCCCACGTTACCTCGCTTACCATCTCTTTATAACTTGATAGGAAGTATGAGCATCCACTTACTGGCATGCAACTAAGCCTCATCAAGTCTGGCCACAATCATCTCTTGCGTCGAGCTACCAAGCTTAGATGATATGAGAGGCCAACGTGCTGGACCGGCAATGCTGCAACTCATTGCGGCTGCCTACATACCCTTCCCTACTCTAAAGGGATCAAGCACAGACCGTAGTTCATCCTCGAAGGGACGGAAACTTAAACCAAATCGTTTGCAAGGCTGTGGCCTAGCAAAAACGGTAATGGCCTGGTCCGTATAGGCCATTCCGCCAAGATGCATAATGATTATGCATCATCGGGTCCATATTTGTGGCATAGCGATGCCAACGCATCAAATACCCTCTTTGAAAGGCTACGCAACTATAAATGAGCCTTAGGCATCATTTATACCCTTAAATTAAGCTATGAAGCTTACTTGGTACATAGTCCGCATATGCACCTTCAACCAACTACCCTCCCTATATATGTCTTAATGGAATTTCTACAAGTATGAAAAGGGGAGCATATTGACATGCTTCACTATTCATGTGCCGTTGCCATGAATTTCTCAAGGACCGCAATGATTGCCGAGTTCCGTTTCTATTGCACAATGATTGTGCACCACTGCTTCTGTCTCGCTGCACAATGATTGTGCACCAATTGTTCGTCTCATGCACAATGATTACACACAACGATTGCGCATAATGATTGCGCACCGCCCTTTCTTCGATTGCTTTTGTTTATTGCACAATGATTTCGGCCGTAAGATCGATCCCACCTACCCAATCGGCCTAATGCATCATGATGATGCAACATTTGCCCTTGGCCAAATGCCAAACATAATGCGCCATTTTTGGCGCGGTATTGGCCTTAAGCCAATCCACCTTTTTCACGCTGCGGAAGCTTTGGATGAAGCTTCATCACAAGCAAATGGCGCATCTTTTAGCATGCGCCATGCTAAAAACACGGGGTGTTACAATCTAAGTCAACTAACGGTCAACGTCTGGTTAAAGGTCAACCAACAGTAAATGTCCAAGGTCGTGTCAATGTCCAGTGGTCAATGGTCAACGAGTCAATACTAGTGACTCAAGGGGGTCAAACCCGATTCAACCCGATTCGACTCGATCGGATGGACTAATTCAATTTAGAGTCGAGATCGACTAGGCCGAATGACTCAAGGCTAAAAACTTGCACATGCCGAGCCATTGCTCGTGCCAAAGAACACTAAAGCACAAACATTGTGCTTCTGACCCAAAACTCTTAATCGTATTTCAATAACAATACATTTATCTTAAACAAACTTCATTCATCTCGTTTATAAACAACAACACTATCTATATAATTCAATTATAACTACCGACAACTAAAGCTCTCATAAATACACATTCTCAAATCAAAACTTCATAATTCAATTACAATGATAATTGGTTTACCCGCAATTCACTCCAAGCAACACCTTCTCTAATAATTCACATGACCGCAATCTCATAACATGACAAATCATCAACTCAAACCCCAACAGAATTAGACTGCCATTGTAATACTAAAACTCCCAATTACAACCACAATATTATCGTCTTCACTTAACCACACCCGGTAGAGATTCAATTCCATCTTCATTTCACTTCACTTACCAAACCAATACTCATTTCAACATCATCACTAACCGCAATTTGATTACATTCCCAATCCCATAAACTCAACTCGCATCCTACTCATCCCATTTAATCCTACAACTCAATTGTTCAATCCTAACTCAGAAAACTCTTCACCGTAGATTCTTCATTCCACACACCTCATTCTGATTTAAAACTTATGCACAACCTACATCTTCTTACTAAGAATCCACCATCTGCAAACTCCATCTCTAACAACAACTTCTTCATTACTAACTCAACTTCATCTTCACATACAACATCACCAGGTTCAGTTTCAACACTATCAACCTCATTACCCTGCCAATTCATGCCATTCAGTTACATCCGCTTCTTACCAAAACCAACAACAAAATCATCATCATAAAAATAACAAAACTATCAGACTACTACATCTTCTTCCCTGTAACGCAGCTACAATCTAAATTCCACCCACAACTTCATTCTAAAGTCATCCCCAAGCAATGAATTCCAAACTCAAACTCAAATACATATAACTTAATAATAAACCAACTCTGCAATCTTAAATTCAACTTACCCTTTCATCTGAGTCAGCCATGAAAATCGAATCAACACCCATGACAATCTCGTCACTTCCTTACAAATACAATCAAACCCTAATTCCTCAATTCTCAATTTATGTTCTTCTTTGAAATCAAATCTTCAAATTAAACTCGGAACTTTTAACTTCACTTCATGTTCTTCAAAACCCATCATTTAATTTACTCCCCTAAATCGACAACTTTATCTGTTGATTCTTCTTTGAACTTCTTATAAACCCTAATTCTAATTTTGGGAAGAACAGGACAAACCCTAATTTTAAATTTTACCTCCAACAGCTTCAGAGCTTTAATTAAATCTCAACCCAATCGTTCTTCATCTAACAACAACCCAAATCATCTCTCAATTCTACACAAACCCTAACCATAAATCCTAACTTCGATTTACAACATCCATACTATCATCTTCATCTCGTGTTCAATCAACCGCAACATCATCACAAACGATCAGCTCTTGACAATTTCCCCTAGTTTTCGTTCTCAAAATCACTCAGTCTTCTCACAAATTGACGAGCATGAAGAACAGAGGACGAGAGGAAGAAAAGAAGAAAGAAGAAGAACAGAGAAGAAAAAGATAAAGAAGAAAGAATAAGAGAAACTGATTTCTCTTCGACACGTATCTGGTGATAAGGCCAGCGACCAATGATAAAGGCACCTTCCCAAACGATAAGGGCAGCCAGGCTGTTTAAAGGAAAATGATTTATTTTTCCTCCATACAAAACTGATAATATATTCTTCATCCGATATCTGATTGACACGTTCGAGTAGTCTTATTCGCGTAACTTTTCGAGATCTATCTAGTGATACTAGTTTCGTAACTAGATCATTGTTAGATTAATTTATATTAATTAAAATCTATATTAACCAATCGAGTCCATAGCGGGTAAATCGTCTCTTGATCATCGCTAGGCCAGTCAAATAACGTTGACGAGCTTGAGGGTCCTTACATTCTCCCCACCTTATTCATTTTCGTCCTCGAAAATCAAACCATCCTTTGAGTCTTTAAAACTCCCCATCTTATAGAATAATTCCATCTCTTATCTAAACGCAAACAAGATAAAACAAAGCACAAACTTATATGGCTTTCTACAACTAAAATTTGTGGATCTAGGTTCAATAGATTAGTTTCTATTTCCATAAGTTACTGGTTTTAATTACGAGAAAATATATTCTGTAATAAAATTTCTAAGTAAAGTTTGGGATCTATCAGTTCACTAATAGAAGCAAGTTTCCCTTCAATGACTAGTGATACAAGAATGCAGTTGCCCTGTCTAGGTTCGCGACGCCTGACAATGCCTACCTACGTAACAAGTATCACCCGAACACATTGGAATTACCAACCTCACTATTCCCCAATGCTGGATTAACTAAGTATTAATTTATTAAGATTAATTAGTCTTTAAACTATTATCGTAACTGGTGTAAGTCTGATAAATTTACTTCAAAAATATATAAATAGTTTACATCATTTTAAACCTTTTAGTCATCTAAATTTATTTATTTTATTAATATATGTAATCCAAATCCGATTTCAGGTTAATTTATAATATCTGATATATTTTTTAACTTTCTTTGTAATACCATTATGTGACTTGATATAAATAAATGATAGACACATTTATGTGTCTATTTGGATCTCAATTATGTATATTGTTAGTGCTCAATTTTATACTTATTTGATTATTTTATCTTTTTGTAGGTGTTTTTGGAGAAATAAGCTTTTGCGGCGAAATTGGCTCGAAAAGTGGTTTTTGCGCTCGTGGGAGAAAATTGCTATTCGGACCCCCATTTTGGATAAGGGGTAACTTGTTGATAAGGGGCACCTCACCGCTATTTGCACCCCAGACCTGCTATTTACACCCACTGCTATGGGCAGCCAACAGTTGGATAAGGGCCATCCTTTTCTTCACGGTTTAAACAAAAGAAATTTGGCGGGAAAATACATCAGCTACGAACAGATTTTTGGTTTCGATTTTAGGCATGATTGAGAGAGATTCAATCACGGATTTCAACTGCTTTGGGCCAGTTTTGACTAAACAGGGTTTATGTGTTTCCTAGATTCGCAAAGTTTGGGCTAGATCCTCGGTTTGATAAAACAGGGACTGGGAAGAATATCCAATGACGCGTGAACCCGTGCAAGATTTTGACGTGATTTTGAAGAGTTAAACACGGGATTATGTAGTTACCTAATAAACAGGATGAATGACATGTTGGAACTAAAAATAGGCATCAAATCTTCTCATATTTGGTTACATCTCGTGAAACAGGGAAAGAGAATGATGCTCAAGAATGTTCGGAGTTTTGTATGGAAGTGTCGTGGATTTTTTGGAGAAAATATCTTCCCTGGGATTTGTGTCTACCATATACAGAGTAGTCTTGGATCAAAAGCTAAGAGAATAGGTGAAAAAGGAATTTCTGAGACTTGGCAGCGAAGAAAGAAATCGAAGATATTCGCGAATTTTCTAGAGCCTGAGGTGTATAAATAGTTGGTACGAGTCCTAGAAAGGTCTGTCGAGGAGTTTGGGGTCTATACGTAGTTTAGGGGAAGCTCTGGTGCGAAGAAATCACGCTGCAGAGAAAGTTGCAGCAGCAGGTGAAGAAGACGAAGAACTGACACTTCAGAAGTGTCGTTCTCAAGAACCCTAGAACACGAAGAACATAAGACGCGCAAAGAAGCGCCGCAAAAACTATCTCTATTCAACAAAAGACAACTAAAGTATCGTTTAAAGGGCGTCTTATTTTCTTCCGTAACAGTCTCTTTGTAACACCTTTCAGCGTTGCAAACTAATGCGCTTTATTAGTTTTCTCTTGTTTTTCACCTATTTGAGCTATGAACAATTATTTTGAGCACGTGAATAATATGAGGAGCTAAACCCCAATACTGGGATGACGGAGGAAGCCATGTTTCACAATGTTTGGTAATTATAATTGATTCTTAAGACTTCTTGCGTTGATTTTTAATCGATTTATGATTTTCATTGATTATTTGTGATTTTGTTTGATAGTGTATGCTTAGTCTAAGAACTTTTGATGCACTATGCTTACGATTTACATCTAATGCTTTATAAAATCTACTTTCGGCAAAGAAATAGAGTCTAGAAAAGAGCTAAAATTGTTATGAATCATTGTATGAACCAATTGATTGTGAAGTTTGGTGGAATCCTAAGTCCCAAGAACTCTCTCAACTTTGTTAAAATCTTTTCTTTGTTTCTAGTATTTTATTTAAGTAAGTCCTAAAATCAACAACTTCCCAAGTCCGAGAATCGAATCCTCAGATTTTACCACTTGTAAAATTACATCAATAAACCGCTAATAATTTTTCATAGTTGTTTGGTATTAATATTTTATTATTATTATTACATTTTTTTTTATTTCTTAAACCGATAAAAGTTAATCGTAACTAATCATAATGCCAGGTTTAATTAATAATACCATGTTTGATTTAATCTAACTTTATTTTCTTAAATTTTATATTATTGCTAAGTAATCCTTAAGTTTCACTGCTAATGAAAACTACATTTTGCTATTACTATACTATAAAGTATTTAGTATTATATAATATTACTATTTGCTTATCTTATCAAAATTATTGTCTTAATTATGTCATCATTTTCATTATTCTTAAGTTAATTAATCCAGTTGATACACTAAGCCTTAATCTTCTAAATATAACTCTTCATTAACGTAAAGGTTCATATAATAGATTTTATTTATTCAGATTGAATTTGTATATCTAGTTAAATATTGGCGTTGGAAATTTAATATGATTTATATCTGAGTCTGCATAAATTTTAACATGTCTTAGATTTTGGTATTAATAATAAGTATCTTATTCATAGCCAAATTTATTGTCCTTTAAGTCTAATATTATTTTTAAGCATTCAAGTACTATAAACATCACTTTATGTGTATAATTTAGTGTTTTAGTGAATCATTTACTGGACTAAAGATAATCTGGGTATAAGACCGTTAACAAGTTTAGTCTTTATTCTGTGCCTTATATGACCTCACGTTCTTTTATTCCTACTTAATAAGTCTTATTTATCTATTTGGTTTAAACGCAAAACACATAATTCTAATTTGTTATTAGTTAACTTTGCAAAACTTAATTATATTGTAGATAAGCACTAATAATTTTCCATAACTATTTAATCCTAATCATTATTTTATCGCTATATATTTGTTAATGAGATTTTAATTTAAGTTATGCTCAATATAATACTAATTTAAATTCTAACAAGATTTAAGTTCGTCATACTAATTTTCATTTCAAAAGATGATTAAATCTATTTACAAAGAAGGATCCTATTAATATACAAATTTATTTTCTTTTAAATTCTAATATTACACTAAACACCCGAAAACTATTAGGGATATTTTGACTTTGGGTCACAAAAAAGTGACCAGAGTTGTGTTTGGGTCATGAGAGAATTTTAATTAGGGTTTGGGTCACATGATCCGAGTTGACCGTCATGACCGTCAAATAAATAGGTTAAATATGGAAATGTCCAACTAAAACTTAAGTTTCCTTCTATTTACTAACTTTGCCATTAGTTTCTATGAAAACGTGTATGGTTAAGATAACACCACCGTCAAGTTTTGTTTCAGTTGTTCTCCAGATTCTTCACCACCTCTATCAGCACCTTGAAACTCCTCCATCAGTCCACTCGCATGATCACTGCCAGCTAGAAATCCAAAATTCATGTTTTACCAAGGGAAACTAGTCGCTCTCGTTCTTCCTCATCCGAATCTAAGAGATACGATACATGATTATCCATTAAACAACAAAATGCTATTAGCACTGATTATTCTGTCCAGTTCGCTTTGTGCAATTGTCTCATTCTTATTGTTTGTGGATTTAGCGGCAGAAGAAATCCCAACACTCTGATCCTAAAAAACCCAGAAGGGGTCCTGGCGGTATTCTCATTTTCCATCCTAACCTTGAAAAGAAGACATTTTTACCAATGATTCTGATTTCATTACATTTTCTTTTTTTGTAAATTTTATTGTGAAGATGGCATGAAAATGTTATCATTAGGTCCTGTTTTGGGTAAGTTTGGTTCAATGAAGATGGGTAACAAAGAGGGATATGTTACAATGATTAAGCTATTAGTTATTGAAAACAACAACCGACTAGTTTAATAAGAGTAATATTTGGGGTGAGTGGATTTGGATGTGTTTATAGATCTCATTTTGATGATGAAAATATCATTGTTGCTGTTAAGAGATGGAATTGTGAAGACGCAGAAACTTAATTTGGGGTATCAGTTCATCTTCATTTATTTATAGAATTAGTGGTTGTGTGTGATTACGAAATGGAAGAAGTTTTAGTGTTTTGGTGTGGTTGGAATTGTTGGGTTATTAATCCAACTCGAATTTGCAGGGAAGGAGTTGTATAAATGGGTAAGCAAAATCAACAGGCAACATATTTCACTCAACATAAAAGCGCACAGCTGGTGTTTGTGAAAAGTCTTCAATGAAATTTTATTTTACAACCTAACGGTAACTTATGCCGTTACCTAAATAGAAAATAATTAAAATTAAATATACTTTTATAACGGTCCCCGCTTGGCCAACTCGAGTCCTGTGACCCAAACTCTAATTAAAATTTTCTCGTGACCCAACGCAACTCGGGTCACTTTTATGTGACCCAAAGTCAAAATATCCCCCAAACTATTATTACTACTTTATTATATTCATTTCATTTTAAAGATTTATTGAATCTTTTGTTAGACTAAAAATAATTTCAGTACAAAATTACTAACAAGGTAAGTCTTTTTAATTTATGTATTTTATCCTCGCGTTCTTAAGTCTAACACCTAATAAGCATTATACTAACTAACTAGTTTAGACGGAAAATATTTATTCCTAATTTGTAATTAATTTAATTCATCAATAATTATTATTAATCATTATCAGATATTTAATAACTATCTAAGAAATTTTAGTTAAGCTAAGTGAATATGATACTAAATGGTAAATGCTAATCATAACTTTACTAAAATTATTATTACTTTGATTCCCATCCATAATTACTATTATAATATTTTATTACTAACATTGATGATTGAACTATTATTCTAACTATTCTTACAAAATTATTAAATTCCAAAAATATCATTAATATTTATTTAATTATAAACTGTTGATTCAACATATGAGTCAAGGTACTCAGTAAGTTTCTATGTGACTTTCAATATTTATTAATAATACCAATTTCACTATTTTTATAGTATTAGATTATCTCCACGTTCATATTTTATAGATTAATTATTCTTAATCTTATTAGCTAAAGTTACTGGTGTATCCTACAATTTTTACTTCATTACATAAACAACCAATCAAACAAATCAATCAAATAATTATTTTAATTATTGATGGTTTTTAGTGAATTAAGATTTATCTCACAAACCCAACCCGGTTCTAAACTAATCTGTTTCACTAACTAGCACTGGCTAATTCATTCTTTTCCCATATAAGATCTAATAGTGAGCTCTGATACCAACATTGTAGCGCCCCCCTAAGCTAGCAGCTGACTAATCCAAGAGATTAACTAAATAAAGAGGCACTAAAAATATAAAGCATTTACTTAAACATTCAATTAAGAAATCTGCTGCAAAACTTAACCCAAAAAGTAGCCCCGCTCTGAAATATATATATACAAGAACTTCTATCAAATGATACATATACAATAGTCATTTAGATTACAAATAGAATATACAACAAAATAAACATAGCAGAAGTTAACCAACTACGGACTCGACTCCTCGAAGATTTCGTTGCGCAACTCTGATCTGTCTCTGAAACTGAAAGTGGGAATGGGTGAGCACATCATCCCTAAAAGGGGTGCCCAGTAGGAATAACATTTAACTATCAAGTAATTATTAGAAATGATTTGAAAACAATTCATGTTTTCCCTAAACACTAAAACACAACCAATTTCACATAGGTAAACAATCATGTATATGGATCTAACTCCTTCCAAACAATTTACTAATATGGTGACTCGTCCAGCACCTAGATAGCTATATGGTGACTCGTCCCACACCTAGTTATTATTGCTATAAAAATAAGTAGGTATAAATGAAGGAGCAATATCCTATATACCACAGATGGAAACCCTCAGTTTCCAAACAATCAAATGGAAATTCTTATTTCCCAAACAATTCATAAAGACAAACAAGTCAATACAATTCCTTTCCAAACAATGGAAAGATTAAACGAATCAACGGTACTTTCTGAGTTTAAAATAAAACAATGCATGGAATACACAATCGACTATGCATGAATTTGTTAAACATAAACTTTTGTGAAAGAAAACAACAATAATCACAAAAGAGCTAAATGTAAATTCCCACCTCTTTTGATGACAAGCCACACCTACCTCGAGATCCACGATCCACTGGTTCATCCTTTGAATCGATCGTTGTTAATATAGACTAATTGTTAATCACACAAGAACTCTAAGAAACTAGCCAAAATGGCTCACACAAGAATCATACAAGTCTAACTAATGGTTCTAAGCCCATTTATGATTCTACACATCTTCATTATCAATTTCTTGCATAATTAAAGGTCTACTAATTCAATTAGGTTGTTTCTCTGGTCCATTAGCTAAGTCTTGCGAACATCTACAACTTTGTAGAAGAAGTCAAAAGGCTAATTCGGACCAAAAGGGGTCTAATTTATCTAATTAAGAAAGACTAATCTTAAGCCCAAGCCCACGACCCGCGGGCTTACTCCGGCCCGGCCCATCAAACCGGCCCGTTAACAAAAGGTCTGGTCCATCTAAGTCAACTAACGGTCAACGTCTGGTTAAAGGTCAACCAACAGTCAACGTCCAAGGTCAGGTCAATGTCCAGGGTCAATGGTCAACGAGTCAATACTAGTGACTCAGTGGGTCAAACCCGATTCAACCCGATTCGACTTAGTCAGATGGACTAAGTCAGCTAGAGTCAGATCCTGACTAGGCTGAATGACTCAAGGCTAAAACTCTTGCACATGCCAGAGCCATTGCTCAGGCCAGAGAACACTAAAGCACAAACATTGTGCAACCCAAAACTCTTAACTATATTTCAATAACAATACATTTATCTTAAACAAACTTCATTCATCTCTGTTTATAAACAACAACACTATCTATATAATTCGATTATAACTACCGACAACTAAAGCTCTCGTAAATACACATTCTCAAATTAAAACTTCATAATTCAATTACAATCGATAATTCGGTTTACTCCGCATTGCAGCTCCAAGCAACACTTTCTCTAATAATTCACATGACTCGCAATCTCATAACACGCATAGTCATCAACTCAAACCCCAACAAATTAGACCGCCACCGTAATACTAAAACTCCCAATTACAACCACAATATTATCGTCTTCACTTAACCACACCAAGAGAGATTCAATTCTATCTTCATTTTACTTCACTTACCAAACCAATACTCATTTCAACATCATCACTAACTGCAATTTCAGTTACATTCCCAATCCCATAAACTCAACTCTGCATCCTACTCATCCCATTTAATCCTACAACTCAATTTTGTTCAATCCTAACTCAGGAAAACTCTTCACCAGATTCTTCATTCCACACACCTCATTCTGATTTAAAACTCATACACAGCCTACATCTTCTTACTAAGAATCCACCATCTGCAAACTCCATCTCTAACAACATCTTCTTCATTACTAACTCAACTTCATCTTCACATACAACATCACCAGGTTCAGTTTCAACACTATTAACCTCATTACCCTGCCAATTCATGCCAATTATTTACATCCGCTTCTTACCAAAACCACCAACAAAATCATCATCATAACAATAACAAAACTATCAGACTACTACATCTTCTTCCCTGTAACGCAGCTATAATCTAAATTCCACCCACAACTTCATTCTAAAGTCATCCCACAATCATATACAGCCGACCCAAGCAATGAATTCCAAACTCAAACTCAAATACATATAACTTAATAATAAAAAAACTCTGCAATCTTAAATTCAACTTACGCTTTCATCTGAGTCAGCCATGAAGATCGAATCAACACCCATGACAATCTCGTCACTTCCTTACAAATACAATCAAACCCTAATTCCTCAATTCTCAATTTATGTTCTTCAAAACCCATCATTTAATTTACTCCCCTAAATCGACAACTTCATCTATTGATTCTTCTTTGAACTTCTTATAAACCCTAATTCTAATTTGGGGAAGAACAGGACGAACCCTAATTCTAAATTTCACCTCCAACAGCTTCAGAGCTTTAATTAAATCTCAACCCAATCGTTCTTCATCTAACAACAACCCAAATCATCTCTCAATTCTACACAAACCCTAACCATAAATCCTAACTTCGATTTACAACATCCATACTATCATCTTCATCTCGTGTTTAATCAACCGCAACATCATCACAAACGATCAGCTCTTGACGATTTCCCCTAGTTTCCGTTCTCAAAATCACTCAGTCTTCTCACAAATTGACGAGCATGAAGAACATAGGACGAGAGGAAGAAAAGAAGAATGAAGAAGAAAGAAGAAGAACAGAGAAAAAAAAGATAAAGAAGAAAGAATAAGAGAAACTGATTTCTCTTCGACACGTATCTGGTGATAAGGCCAGCGACCAATGTTAAAGGCACCTTCCCAAATGATAAGGGCATCCAGGCTGTTTAAAGGAAAATAATTTATTTGTCCTCCATACAAAACTGATAATATATTCTTCATCCGATATTTGATTGACACGTTCGAGTAGTCTTATTCGCGTAACTTTTCGAGATCTATCTAGTGATACTAGTTTCGTAACTAGATCGTTGTTAGATTAATTTCTATTAATTAAAATCTATATTACCTAATCGAGTCCTTAGCGGGTAAATCGTCTCTTGATCATCGCTAGGCCAGTCAAATAACATTGACGGGCTTGAGGTTCCTTACAGCTACGCCGCTAGCATACCACTATGCCACGGCTACGCCAGGCGCCACTATGCTAATGGTGCCATTTTGCTACACAACAAAGATATGGCCATAATCAACGGCTACCCTTCCTCATGAGATGCAATCTCAGCTATCCAAGTTTGCCACTGAACTGACGTACTTGCGGCAAGTTCCAAGCAACCAGCTAGTGGCCATGGCTACGCCAGGCGCCACTTACACCACCGTGCCACTGGCATGCACGAGGTATGCCAGTCATGCTCAATGCCACTGGCGTATGCCAAAAACACCACTGTGACATTACTGTGCACCAACGAAGGTATCCATAATCAACAGCTACCCTTCTTCATTTGATGCAACCTCAACCATTCAAGTTCGCCACCAAACTGACGAACTTGTGGCAAGTTTTAGGCGGCCGTCCAAGGCAAGCCTAATAGCATCACATGCTATTTTCCTATGGCAAGTCTCTTGACTTTGACTTGCCACACATAGCAACCCGCTACACGTTTTCCACGAAAACACTCGAGACATCAAACATGTCACAAACTGGGGGATACTCATCACGGTATTGGTCTGGCGGTTTACAGCGTGCGGCGTGCAATACGCCCATTATAAGAAAGTGTCATGAAGTGGGATAATTAGTGGTGGTGAAAAGTAACGGTGTAAACAAATCATTTCCTTCATCATGAAAGCGTAATGATTGGCAAGCTACACGAATTCACACGCGCCAATCACACACAAGACTACTAATAATTACCAAAGGTAGAAACGGTTAAAAACTAGACTAATTACTAAGGCACCCGGCAATGGATAGCCCTTATCAGGGTTAGCCCTTAGTCTGGGATATGACAATTGTACAGATTGATCTCTCGAATCAAAAGTACTCCGTGCAAAGGCATTGTTTAGGGTTTAGATTCGTTTCTCATCCACACACTCGAAATTACCAAAATCAGCATAAACAGTTTTCACCCATAAACAATTGGCGACCACAGTGGGAGATTAATCTCTCGGTTGCAAATTCAACTCTCAATTCCATCATCCTACCAGTAAAATGCAATGCTTCGAAGCGCATCGTCCAAGAAAAGATGGATTCAGGAGAATTACGTCTTGGGACTAAAGATTCTCCGCCTTACCGCGGATCGACATAAAGATGTTCCACATATAATAAAGAATGACTGGGGACTTCTCGCGGCAAGGAGGGCGTCACATAAAGACTCGAATTTACTCCCTGAAGATTCATTTTTGGTGAAAGACCCTAAAGTGAGTAAGTTTTGTCAGACAATGTTTACACGATCTATTGTTTGGGTTTTCACATTTGCAATGGAAGCCGATAACCCAATCATCCTGAGATTTAATATATTTCATTTTCTCATGCAACATTCACGGTTTCACAATTTCTCCGAATGACTTTGCCACCTACATTCGCAATTCAGATTTTGACATATTGATTGATCAAAGGACCATTATTCCAAAATAATCCAAAAACTCTTATAAGAAACAATCACCTATCAATCCAAAAACCAGAAAACCAAACCATAAACTAGGCATTTCTTTTGCCTTTCAAAAAAAAAAATCTAAGAAAAGGAAGTTCAGAAACTAAAAGCATTCAAGGAAAATTGCCTAACAACGACTTGTTCTTCTTGGAGAAAATGTCCTTCATGCTTTGAAGAGCTGCCTGTTTCAGCTTCAACTCCTGGGATAACTTCTCGACTTCTGCCTCTTGTTGATTAATCAAATACGCGAAAGGACCATTGTAACTCACTTGTGCCTTTGGATCTCGGAAAATCCTCACGTAACTGGGAGGCGTTAAACTCAAAGTTTATACACATATCCCGGTGGAACTTCCAGCTTGAGATTACATCTCTAGAAACAAGTGTGACCAAATCACGTTGCACATATCATGAATTGAAGATAATGTTTCTTCCCCCCGCTTAACCAACGCAAACCGGCTGGTGATCTTTTTGGTTGCGATATGACCATACCATTCCCATATTCTGGTATATAACTCCGCATACTTAGATGGTACACTGAAGCCTCCGATCAGCACACGATCTTCATGAGGAGTCAAAAATAGAGGGTCGAAAGTGGCGCCCGCAACTGATTCCGCGACCAGCAGGGATTCCTTGGCAACAATCGCACCTGCAGCCATGGGGGAGTTTTCTGTCATCTGAAACACAGCAGCATCTTCACGACGATCAATCTCCATCTCCGGTTTGCTAGCAGGTACGACTTCCATGATTGGAGACAAAACCACATCTTCATCGCGATGAATCTCCATTTCAGGGTTATCTTCGATGGCTTCTTCCTGTGATAACACCGATTGAATATTTATTTCGAATAAATAAATAGCCTAAAAAAAGGGTGTGGCAAACTCACCGACTCATTTGTGGGACCACTAGAAGAAGACTCGTTATTTTATTCAGAAGTGCTCCTCTCGCCACCGGATCTCGAACTTTCTTCCTCCTCGGATTCTTCTTCAAGCGATTCAGTCTTGTCGTCTCCTTCTTCAAGAGGCGTCGTCTTTCGGACGTGGGCAAGTCTGGCAAAGATATTCGAGTTTTCAAGACCCTGAGACAAAAAAAAAGGAGGAGTCAATAACGAAATGGAAAAATTTGTGTAATTCAGCCAAGTCAGTGAGGGAACCATACACATCTGTGTGTTGAAAGAACTAAAAGTCACAAGAGCCGTCGAACCCGATTGGAAGCCACCTGCACCATTTTTCGACCTTTGCTCCTTTTTTCGGGGACTATCTGCATCTGAGCTAGAGGATTTTCGCTTGCCCGAAGGAAGCTGTTTCAACAATTTATGCTTTGCTAGAACCGCTGAGGAGGTTTTCACGTGGCTTGGTCACAACATCCTGCACGAACTGATGAATGGCGAGGAACTCATATTGCCAGAAGATGTTATATTTGGGAGTCGTCACAGGTTTTCGTTCGGAGAGAAAGAGGGGAAGACTTTTACCCGGTGCAAAAACGCTGTAATCAAGAATGGTGGGTAGCAATTCATCTGGAGCTGTCAGTAGGCGACGAAATGGGACTCCCTGATCAAAGCCCATATGTTGAGCAGCCCTGTCAATGTTGTAAGAGACTACTCTACAAGATCCTCTGAAAAAAGATGGCACATACCCAGGTATGCAGCTTCGCAAGAACACAGTTTCTCCAATGCTCATATTCCCGTCAGCAGAATGCAACATCACTTTCGGTACGGAAGCAAAAGTGTCTGGTTGAACTATAGAGGAGTGGACCGAGCCCAAGGACGAAATTTAATCGCATGCGCGTTGTTAAGAAAATCAATGAGCTTTGAACCAGGTCTTGGACGCCTCTCCAACCAACGGAGTATCCTATAACCACCATATGTATCAGGAAATGAGGTTTTCGAGTTAGGAGCGTAATTTTTGAAATGCTCCCACAACCATGCTTGGAGAAAGGCGACATGGATATACGAGTCTACTTTCATATACCCATTAGAGACGTACATGTCTGCTACTAAGTGATCCAGATGGGTGTACAAAGAGCCAAGAAACAAACTGCCGATGGGAAGAGTAACTCCTTTCGCTAGTTTGATAGCAAATTTGATAAGCTTCTGCCTTATTTTCTTCTTGCCAGAGCCATCATCAAAAACGTCTCTGGATAGCCACAAAATTAAAAATACAGCAACATGGAGTGTATCATCCAGCACTTGATCCAACTCCGGCTCATCAGGGAACCACTCAGACACCCACCAGTTATAGAAGCACTTTTCCTCATAATTCTTTCGAACATATCCCGCGTTTCAGAACCAAAGTGGCATGTACTTCTTCTTCTTCCTCAGAAAAGACAACGTCAAGTTTCCCAATTATTGGAAAACTCAACAGAACAGATACGCTTTCCAAGGAAATAGTCATCTCACCCCATCTACATATAGCCGTGTGAGTTTCCGGACACCATATGGAGATGAAAGTAATCAAGCCTGCAGCGTCTTTCCTGATTTGAAGTGTTGCAGAAGCCATGACAACATTCACGATTTGCGTCCCTGTCAGATTAGCTTTTACATGGTCTCGGCTCATCATGAATTTCATCCATTTGTCATAAGAGCGCAATGGACTATGACAGATTTTGAAGTCTATGGGAGAAGCCAAATACTCTTTCTTCTGAAGGCAAAACCTCATTATACGCCCTGGATAGACTGATGGGACTTCTCCATCATTTTCTGAATCAGTCAGAAGAGTTGCCACAAATTTGGGATGGGTCCTCGTAACCGTAGCAGACTTCGTAAAGAACTCATCATCTGTGTTCGGCTTGGAGTTGTTAGCACTTCTCGGTGCGGCGGCAGAACTGCTTTCAGGTGACATCTTAACAAAATTCATTATACTATTTCCACTTTCGAGGTAACTACAGCAAAGCAAAACAAAAGTGTAGATTGGGCAAAACGATTTGCTGGTTTTTACGGAATCGAGGAGACGACCGTGCGGAGGAGATTCCTTGGACCGAGCAAAATGTTCAACCTCACACAGATGCACTGCAAGAAGGGAGTGCTTTGAATTCGAGAGATCAATCTGTAGTACTCCGGCCTAAACCAAGACAATGGCCGTTCCAGAGTAAATTCGGTCACAAGAGAGGATGGGTCGATCTCAGAGGAGGGAAGCCGAGAAATGTGTGGAATCAATGGTAATCGAAGATTGTAGGTGTGTTGTGAATTCTGAATATGATAAGTTCTGAAAGATTGAAGTTACTCAATTGATGAGTTGTTGAGCTCGTGTTATCTGTAAGATGTGAGATTCTCGTTGTTCTTTCAATCATGATTCAGGGACTTATTTATATTCTTTGAAATTGTAGACACCATGATCCCATGAAGTGTGACGGAGTTGATGGAGTCAAGGAGTGGGGAAATGGAAATCGTGTTTGAAACCGGTTGCTCATCGTGCGGAGACTTGGTCGATTTTCCATCCACTACTTTGTTAACTCCTTCAACTGATTGCACGACTTGCTCACATTCCATCGTGTGTTTGAACACACGTGCCGTAGACCGCCAGACCAAAACCCTAGTTAATATCCCCCATGTAACACGATCGATGTCTCGTGTGATTGTGGAGTCTGCAAGACAGACGTGTATTTAGTTAGTCAGTTGCTGACTTCATGGAACGATGAGTCCTTGTTTTGTTGAGTCGAACGTGATTTGGAAATATTCTGAGACTCGTGAATTGAACATGTCTGTTGAGACAGAGATATGATGTGTGAATAAGTTGACATGAGCAAATATTGCTCATTCGATGAATTGTTGAATATTGATAGTTGAACCAATATTCCTTGGTTTGAGAAAATATTGCTCATCTGAGCAAATGTTGCTCATTCGATGAATTATTGGTAGTATGACCAAATAAGGTACTGGTAATTGAACCGAGTATGATAAATAAAATGCTGATCACGGGATCAACGTAAAATTATTAGCGTTTGAATCTGGAATTATGAACCTTGGACTCAAAAACCCTAATTTGATCGATTGATGATTAACTGATGGTTTATTGAAAGTTAACCACGGAGCTGAGGAGGGACCGGATACATGGGATTATGGATCAACCATGTAGCGCCCAGACGCTCACGTGAGCAAATATCAAGGTCTCCTGAAGACCAGTTGATTTAATGAAAGAATGATTAAATGCTGGATTAATCATTTTTAAAATAATGCTCGTCTGAACCTTAGGTAATAAAACCTAATTAATTATGAAGAGGTGAGGGACCGACCAAGGGGTCATGAAATCGGCCTTAGGTGGTCACGGGATTGAATAACGATCATTCTATGAAAATCCATAATTATTTAGAAGAGTTTTGGACCTAATACGTGCAATTGCGCAAATTAGGTCAAATGGTGTAAATACGCGGGACCGGCTCCTTGCGAGCCAAAATCCAACCTTGGTCGGTCAAGGTAACATGCTCATGTCACTAAAATGTTCGTATCTCAAAACTGAGAATTTTGATATTTTCAGATGTGCATTTGAGCAATCATTTGAGAAAATATGAAGAAATCAGGGTTTTTGATGAAACCGTCAAAACTTCACGAGATGAAGGAAAAATAATAAAATAATAAAAGGGTGAAGGAATCATGAGGTGTGGGACCCATCATGGCCAAGGCATGGCCGGTCGGCCAAGGAGCTTGGTCCCACACGTTTTTTTTCCAATAATATTTTCATGATTTTAGGGAAATATGATAAAACCAAGGAATTTGTTAAAACCAATGAGTTTTTGTTAAAATCAAAGAGTTTCCATGAGATGAAGGAAACAAAAATATTAATAATAATAAAATAAGGGCGTATGGGACCGGCTTGAGCATGGTTGGCCGGCTAGGGCCCGGTCCCTTGGGTTTTCCCTTATTTTATGTATTATTTCATGATTTGAAAGAATTTTCATAATTTGAAGGAAATATCATGAAATCAAAGAATTTCATAAAATTAAGGAAATATAAAAATAATAATGATAAAATAAGGGGTTTGTGGGACCAGGCCAGCTTGGGCCCGGTCCCACAAGTTTCCTTAATTTTATATATTTTTATGTATTTTCCCATAATTTGAAGGAATTTCATAATTTGAAGAAAACATCATGAAATCAAGGAATTTCATGGGATTAAGGAAACATGAAAAATATAATAATAATAAAATAGGGCATGTGGGGCCAGATAGGGCATGACCGGCCGGCTATGGCCCGGTCCCACGGGTTTCCCTAATTTTATATTATTTTTCATGGGATCAAGGAAATATCATGAGATTAAGGAGTTTTCATGAGATTAGGGAAATAATAATAAAATAATGAGGAACCATGAGGTGTGGGGCCGATTGGGATCAAGGCATGGCCAGGTTGGCCAATAATCACGGCCCACAAAATTTTCCCTAATTTTATATTATTTCCTCGGTGTGAAGGAAAAACCATGAAACCGAGGAGTTTCCTCAAAACGAAGGATATTTGTTCAAATGAAAGGATTTTCATGAGATCAAGGAAAATAATAAAATATAGAATTTGGGCGTGGGGACCGATAACGGCATGGTGGCCTGGTCAGTGAGCGCCTCCCTAGCGCCTTGACTATTATTTTATTATTTTCTTTCCTATTTGCATAGGTTCATCGTCTCGTCGTATTTTGAAATACTTGTTTGTTCATTCAGGTGTTTGTTAATGCATTATTTGCCGAATACATTTACACCATTTTGGTTGGGCTTACTCGAAGGTAACTCAGATGCTCGTGTGTTGAATATTTATTACTAACCCATGGAATTCTGCTGGGAAGAACCATAAATTGAAGTAACGAAATATTATGAAAATATTGAATATTTTCTAGGGATTTGAATCTATCGATTTTGAGAATAATTAATTAATGGCTCTTTATTAGTACGATCGTCTAGGAGCGTTAATTATTCAGGAATTGAGTGATATGAGCTTGTTGAAGCGTCATACTTCTTTCATATAGTCAGGGAAAACATTGTTACATCCTGAAGACGTTATTGCTCTATACTAGCAGGCAAGCTGTCTAGAAGCCGTCTAATCTTTCGATTCTATATAGAAGTAATTACTGAAAATTGCTCAAGTATTCATGAGATATGTCGTTGCCTCACCGAGAGACTACATATCTATATATACTCGAGAGACAGTATTTCGGTCGAGATTCTCATAGCATGATCTTTCATGCTTTCGATAAGAGACATGAGCCTCGATATTCATCTGATTGCTGGATCAGGAATACATATAATTATGGGTTTACGATTTTAGCCTTTGTCGAAAATCCACCATCTACAAAAAGTTACTACTTTGAAGAGAAACATACATGGAGATTTTGTCAGGATATGGGTACAATAATCAAGAGCCAACAACTAATTTTCTACGGGAAGATTTTCCTTTGTCCACATGTCATGGCACTCACGGCTAAAAGGAATAGGGACTAATGCCTGCTCAACGGGATACATGTGGTGTCGCGGGAGATATGCTCTTGGCCGAAACGAGACAATGCCGCGGGGAACATGTAAAGCCGCGGGAAGCATACCCTCAGCCAAATTACGCTTGGCCACGGGAATTGTGCATATGGACAAAAAGAAACCATACATCTAGGTTTTGATGGAGAAAAGAGTAAACGAAGTCGTCCGCCCATACATGCTTACCTAACACAATAATTGGTTTCGTTGCTGTGACTAACGCTACTACAATACTACTATCAAAGAGGAATCATTCATATTGAAGAATTTTTACAAGTTCATGGAGGTCATGCCTATGGATAGGGTTTACACCAACACTAAGAGCAGACAAAGGAAGAAACGTTGAAATACATACCTAGAATATGCTCGCTTTCGCTTTTATTGCTACCACTCCGCCGCTAGCACCAAGATGTGGAAACAAAGCCAATAATACGAGGTAAAGAAGATAAGTGACGCCTTTTATAGGCATAGCACCTTCTGGGAGTTCGAATGGAGGAAGGTTTCTTGTTTTGTGCTATACACAGAAAGAGGCGATCGGACCCACGCTGGCAAAGCTTCATGGCGCCAACAGGCCGCGGCCAAGCTAGCGCTAACAACCCGCATCCCAGCCAGCGCCACACCTAAGCCAGCGCCAACAGGCCACTCCCAGCGCCAATAGTCCACGCCCTAACCAGCAGCATCATCGATCATGCCCTAGCCAGCCAAAGCGACGCCATCTTAACCGTTCAAAGCAGCGCCATCTCCACCAGCCAAGGAAGCGCCATCTTGGCCGTTCAAAGCAGCTTCATCCACCGTTCCACGGAATGAAGCCAAGTGCCGTTTTCACCATCCCACGGGCTGAAACCAAGTTGCAGTTCCACCTATGACGATCAAGCCAAGATTAAAATGCCATCTCGCCAGGGTTGCAACGCCTTCCAGCATTCCACGAACCAAAGCCACTGGCGCCTTCTTTGCCACTCTGTGTTTGGGCCAATCAATAATGTTATCATTGCCGTCACATGACTAAGGTAGCAACGTTAGCATCAGCGGTTCATGAAAGAGGTTGCAGCGCCAAGATCGGCACTAAGGGGCTAAGCCAGAAGTATGTCAAGCCGCCAATACGAGGATCATGGATTCCTAATGCTTTCCTCCAAAGGTTAGTCGAATTTCCCTGGCAATCTCTTCACGTCTTGCCATTTCGATTTTACTCTTGTCGGTCACCATCTCATACTTACCCCGCAACAACGCCACTGTTACGTGCTAAGCAGGGGACTTAATGTTGATGGTGGTTTTTAGCTTAGGGTTAAAATTGTAAAACCTTGCATCTGATGTGACGTCACTCTGTAAGGAAACGGAGCCGTGAGTGCTAACCTCTCCACTGACATAGTTATTGAGCCGTTCAATATATTTACATGAAATTTATCCAGACTGGTGCATGTAGCAACCATCCCAGATGTTCTGTAAATTTCGGCGCCTTGCCTATATTCACTTAATACAAGTTTCTTTGAACGCTTTCTATGCTATGTTCCCCGGCTGAACCCTTAGTGTTGTTATGGCATGACAATTTGTGTTCACTCGCAGCAGAGTAGCACGAATTTTCAAATATCAAGGATAAGGTCTTTGCATAAAGTATTCAATCGTAAAGCATGCTGCTCTCTGGTAATGAACTTAAAAGAACTCTGTGTCAACACATAGAATTCAATCGATTACCCTGTTTAACTTGCAAAAGTTAGGGTTTTACGCCTTGCGCAGTATATCAGACCTTGCTTGTCAAAATTTAAGCCTAGGCAAACTAGGTAATTAATCCGCCATGGATTAGTAGACACAAAATCTTGCCCAGAATCAGAAAATAGGGAGCCGCATAATAGGAGCAGCAGAAAGGGAGACGTGGCCATACTTGCCGGCCCCTTTTTCCATCGACCAATCAGGTCGCTCTAAAGCTGACACACTCACACCAGAAGTATAGCCACGCCCATGCTTGGCCGGCCCCTCTCCTTCCTACCGACCAATTAGGTCACTTTAAATGCGCCACGAGCACTAGAGGTGCGACCGCGCCTCATGTTTGGCCGGCCCTTTTTCTTGACCAATCAAGTCGCTCTAAACCCATCACCATACATTAAAGGCCAAACGTACCCTGCCGCGCCACCATACTAACTGGCAAGCCAAACCCGCCCTTCCACAACAACATATTAATCGGCATGCCACAACGCCACCGTGCCGCAACCATGCCACGCACTAATTAGGGTTTCGACATGCCAAGCCCTAATTTGGGAAAAATCGCTACGCCAACCAAGCCAAATAACGTTTCCCAGAGCGTTGGGATCGATGTGGCAATATGGCCAATGTTGCTAGAGCCATATTTGGGTCTAACACCAATATGCCGAAACAGCTTCCACGGCTACGCCACTGGTATGCCGCTATGCCACGGCTACGCCAGGCACCACTATGCTAATGGCACCACTTTGCTACACAACAAAGACATGGCCATAATAAACGGATACCCTTCCTCGTGAGATGCAATCTCATCCATCCAAGTTCGCCATTGAACTGACGGACTTGCGACAAGTTCCAGGCAACCATCTAGTGGCCATGGCTACGCCAGGCGCCACTTACACCACCATGCCACCGGCATGCATAAGGTATGCCAGACATGCTGCAATGCCACTGGCGTACGCCAAAAACACCACTCTGACAGTACCAGGCGCCAACAGAAGGTAGACATAATCAACGTCTACCCTTGTTCATGAGATGCAACCTCAACCATTCAAGTTCGCCACCAAACTGACGAACTTGTGGCAAGTTTTAGGCGGTCGGCCAAGGAAAGCCTAATAGCATCACATGTTATTTTCCTATGGCAAATATCTTGACTTTGACTTGCCACACATAGAAACCTGCTACATGTTTTCCATGAAAACACTCGAGACATAAAACATGTCACAAACTGGGGGATACTCATCAGGGTATTGGTCTGGCGGTTTACAGCGTGCGGCATGCAATACGCCCGTTATAAGAAAGTGTCATGAAGTGGGACAATTAGTGGTGATGAAAGTAACGGTGTAAACTAATTCACTTCCTTCATCATGGAAGCATAATGCCTGACGGTTACACGTTACTTTATTCTTCCACCACTCAATCATTTTCATTTCCTACGAGACCATGGTACGTTTCAATATGACTTGTATAAATAGGTTTCACCTATTTACCACGAAACAAGTTTTTTGGTGGACAACAACACAGTATCTAGAAATCACCTGGTAGCTTTCCATCCAGCTTGCCAGTTCTACTTTCAGATACAAGTCATAAACAGCCACACCATTAGAATCAACGATTCTGGTCTCAACACTCTCTTCGCTTCCCTCCCTAAGACCAACCCTTCTCCTTCATTTTTGTGACCGAAGCAAGCCTGGAATGGCCATTTCTTGGTTTAGGCCAGGATTGTACAGATTGATCTCTCGAATCAAAAGTACTCCCGTGCAGTGCATTGTTTAGGGTTTAGATTCGTTTCTCATCCACACACCCGAAATTACCAAAATCAGCAGAAACGGTTTTCACCCATAAACACACACAAACCATGTAAGATGTTACTCGACGAATTTCACATGATCACCTTTTGACTTTCGTCAAGAATATAAGATGAACTTGGTTGAAGCGAAAGCTTACCTACACATATTTCGAGAAATATGTAAGCGAGTTAAACTCAGCTCGAAATCTCTAATGTGCATAATCGAATACTATATAGTAATACGACTTTTGTCTCAATATAGGAGATAGAGTAGAAATATACTTTCCAAGTGATATATGAGTTTTAGTCTCCACATACCTTTTGTTGATGAAGTTCCACAAGCTCTCCTTAGTAGTTCTTCGTCTTCAATTGATGAATGCCGTGAAGTCTAATTCTCAACTACACAATTTATCCTAGTCCGAGACATCACTATAAGTAGACTAGAAATCAAGACTTATAGTTTTGATCACTAACATTGACAAACAAGCTTGAGATAGCAACGCTTGCGATTTTGACCGAGAAGTGCTCTAACAACCATCACTCCAAAATATGTTGTGACTGGGTATAACATGATTCCTAAGATAGGTTGTAATCGGTTACACCTTGGTCCACAAATTAGCTTGTGACCGGTTACACCTTGCTTCCGAAGTAGCTTGTGATCGGTTACTGACTTGGTTCCCAAGGTAATTTGTTGTTTATAACTAACTTCCCAATTCATCTTGTGACCGGTTATACCTTGGATCCCAAAGTAACTTGTGACCGGTTACAACTTGCATTCCAATATAGCTTGTGATCGGTTACACTTTGATTTCCAATGTAACTTGTGACCGATTAAAACTAGGTATATTATATATAGGCTATGACCGGTTATACCATAAATCTCAACAAGTTAAGATAGGTTCTACCTTGTCATCTTATATTGGTCATTCAAAAGATATTCAATAAAGAACCCGACCAATCATGATTTCCTTTCTATTATGAAACAAGTTCATATATGTACTTCCTTTAAACAAATGTTATGAAACATTGTTTCCTAGAGTGAAATCATACATATATCATGCGCACATAATCAAGACACTATATACAAAGATTATGTTGATGTCGTATTTACGAAGTTCCAAAAGATAAGTGTTTATACTTCGTAATTCAATAAATTCCTTGACACTTTGATCATAATGTTATGACCAAGTCTAACCACTAGATTATTATTTATATACAGATTCGCATGTTATGTTTTCAATATAATCCGACTTGAAAGATATGTTAGGAATGGAAACAAGATCAAGTCAATATTAGTAACCTCAAGAGGAAGGATGATTTTGTCGTTGTAGTCGTTACTTCTTCACTTTCTTCAAGTCTTCGGAGTAATACTTGTACGTCTCAACATTCCTAGAATTTCTAGTCTAGCCTAAACGAAGTTGACTCTAGTATTTAATTAAGCGACTCTATATGAGTTTTGATACTAAAATATGACAACCAAACTTGACATACCAACGCTTGGTGGGTTCAACCGAGCTATGCTCTAATACTGATTTATTTAGTCACGTAGACTTTAGGGTTTGTGTGATTTTTGAAATTAGGTTTTGTAAAATAGACAAGTTCAAGATATTGACATAATGAGTAGTTTGAACATGTGTTGAAATCTTATATTTTATTGTTTAAAGATATTCCTTGATACTCAAGTTGATATCCCAAACCGAAATGTTTGAGAATCTTTTTGAGATTTTCGAATGTATATGTTTTTGTTTTACCAACAAGCAAAACATATCTCTGGAAAGATATATTAATTAATTATTATCTAATATCGAGTTGTCCTTGAGATATATCGGTTATACGGTTAGATATTGGTTGGAATTAGACAAAACCGAATTTAGGTGCTTTATTGCATATCTTGAAAATATTTTCGGTATGAAATTCCTTGGTGTCCAAACTACCTTGGTATATAAATAGTGAAGTTTGTTCTTCATGCAAAATTATCTTGAGGCAGGCACTTTATTTTGCAGTCATTGTTGTAGCCGGCTAATAGTATTACTTGTAATACCATCTTGGATAGGAGAATAACCCAATTAGGCGAAATCTCTTATGTTCGCTATTTAAAGACTTCTTAGGTATCAAGAAGCATCTAGATAGTATCGTTGGTGAGAACTAGAATTGCACGGTTTTTTTAGTTTTCAATTATTGATTTGATTGAATAACGGTTGTTAACTCTTGGTTGCATCTAGTTTGGTTATTCTTGTGAGGATTCTCTTCGACATAAGGTCACTCAAACTAGATCAAGAGATTAGTGGTAGTTTAGATCTGTCTGTAGATATGACGTTGACTTGTTATCATGCATTGATAATATACTCCATTATGTGTGTGATCGATCAAAAGTTGGAATCAATTTTATTGTCGTGCAAGTACAAAAGAAGACACTGAAGATTTGAAGACAAAAAAATTTTATTATTGGTTTCGTATCTTTGTGTGCACTGACTTGATCGGCTGGGATCCGATTAGATCTCGTTTACCTTTGATAGGAGATTGATTGACTAGTTGTATTTAGATCGGAAAGCTATCATTTGGTGGTACTCTTCAGTATCTGAATCTAATAGTTCTATTTGACTTGATCTAGTTAACTTCTTGAGATAAGAAGAGTGGTTACCAAACATATTAGTCTTTTACTGATTGGAGGACGATCTAAAGGGTTTAGTGCTTGAAGTCTTCACAACGGGTGAAACAACTTAAGATAGTGGACTTTATCTTAGGATTCACGTGCGTTGGCCAGATTGATTGTAGGTGCGGGGATACCAAGGAAACTAGGTAACTAGGGCTAATTTACTTGGTCTCAACTTACGAAGTTGGTAGTGGTCTTTGTATTGCGGCTTAATTTTGGGAGTATTCAAAACTGGATTAGGTCCCGGGGGTTTTCTGTATTTGTGGTTTCCTCATTAACTAAATCTTGTTGTGTGCTTTTACTTTACTTTCCACATTATAATTCATTTAAGTTATAATTAAAGTAATTGCACTTGTACGTTAATCCCAAACACTTAGGTTGACCCCTATAGTTATATTCGGTTTCGAACCAATACTATATACCAAGAGTATACCTTGTGGTTTGCTATCTTCTTGATTATCTCTTTCTATATTAGATCACACAAGGTATTACACTTGTAGGTTGATATCAAAAAGACTGTGGTGTACTTGGTACCTCGTCATTTCATTAGGTAAATATGGTTTGATTAAAACTATGGATGCAGTTATATGCCATTTGTTGGTGCAAGTGGAAGATTTCTGTCTATTTGGGATAGTATTAAGTTTACTAAAGAAAATTAGAGATTGTATTGTATTTACGAGTCAATGGGGTTAAATAGGATATTACTAATGCATAAGTCTTTATGACTATAATCCTAGAGCAAGTTTCTGGGATGACACGGATAAAATTCGTCGTTGGTGGGCTCGACCACTCTGCATAGATGGGGGCTTCAACTCGGTTAGGTATGGAGAAGAAAGGAACATGGGGGAAGGTGATGCCCGAAAAAATGATTTTATTAATAATTTTATTTTAGAACAAGAGTTGGTGGATCAACCATTGGTTGGAGGCTCTTACACTTGGTCTAAAAATCATATAGACCATCTCCTATGCAGATTGGATATATATTTGTTTAATGTAGATTTCGACAAACAATTCCATAATGCTATTCAAATAGTTTTCACTAAAATTATTTTAGATCATAACCCTGTGTTATTGATCACTAGCATATCTGCAAGCAGCAAACCTTATTTTAAGCTCGAGAGAAGCTGCGTGGAGCATAAAAACTTTGTTAAGAATGTGGAAAACTGGTAGCAAACAATGGAATACAACGAAAGCACTAGCTCTATTTTTTTCTTAAAACATCATAATTTAAAATTCTTTGTTAAGCTGTGGAGCTTACAAGAATTTGGACATGTAGTTAGAGAAAAGAAGATGCTTACGGAGAATATTGATGTTCTAAATCTTCTAGAGGTGAATGGTCTTCAACCGGCTCAACTAGAAGAAAGGCTAGTGAGTAACACAAAACTCATATCTATTAAATATATAGAAGCAACAAAGTGACAACTCATGGCTAAGCAAAATGGTTTTAGGTGAGCAAACTCCAATACTGGCTATTTTTCATAAAATAAATAGTGCAAGAAAGAAAAGAAACACAATTGCAAAGCTGCAAATTTATACTGTTGATTGTTTTGATCAAAATTTGTACGTCAACTTATTTTTTAATTATAACAACACTATTGTTTCCTTATATTTCTTGATTTTTCTAAGAGTGGGGAAGGAGGCTAAAACTTGGTTAGAAAGAAGCTTTACTGGAGAGGAGGTCTGGAATTTAATAAAACATATGCGCTCAAATAAGTCACATGGTCCATATGACTTCCTACAGAGTTTTATAAAAGTTGTCGGAGCACTCTAAAAGTGGACTTTATGAATACAATGAGGGATTTTCACAGGTATTGGTCTCTTGATTGGAGATTGAATTGTTCGTTTATCACTCTTATACATAAGAAGGAAAACACTTGTAGTCCTAAAGATTACATACCTCTGAGTCTTATTAGAAGCACTTATAAAATCATATCTAAAGTTTTAGCTGAAAGATTGAAAACTGGCATATCAAGGCTTATATCTTATTATCAAGGTGCTTTTATTCATGATAAGCAAATTTTGGACGGAGTTTTTGATTTCTAATGAGTGTGTGGATAGCAGATTAAAGTCTAAGAAGCCTGGTATTCTTTGCAAAATATATATGAAAAAAGCCTTCAACAATGTCAATTAGCAGGCTCTTTTTTTATTCTTCAAAAACATGATTTTGGTGAAAAATGGATAACTTGGATGAAATGGTGTGTGTCCTCTTCGCATCTTTTTATCCTTGTAAATGGAGAATCCACTTAGAAGTTCAAGCCAACCAAAGGGATGGGACATGGAGATTCCTTACCTCCTTATTTGTTTTTGCTAGTAGTTGAAGTCCTTTCTAATAAACTCATGAATAATGCTGTTGAGAGAAGACAAATTCATGGGTTTCAAGTGGTTGAATCGGAAGCATGATCTCTCACTTGCTGATGATACTCTCATCTTTATTGATGCAAATGATGATGAGCTTACTAGAATCTTCTCTATGTATTTGAAGTTCTCATAGGTATGAAGCTCAACTTGGAATTGAGATGACACTGCTATTGACACCCTATCTAAGGAGCTTGGTTGTCAAACTAAAATGCTTCCCATTAAGTATCTCGGTATGCCCATAGGCCCTGCATCAAGGAACATTTATGCTTGGGACTCGGTCTTAGAGAGAGGAGCAGAAATTAGCCTCTTGGAAGAAAAAATTCATGAATAAGGTTGGTAGACTAATTCTTATAAAAAAATTGTCTTTCTTGCCTTCCCGTTTACTATATGTACTTATTTCACTTATCTGTTGTTTGTGGGTGAAAACCGTTTCTGCTGATTTTGGTAATTTTGGGTGTGTTTAGGTGAGAAACGAATCTAAACGCTAAACAATGTACTGCACGAGAGTACTTTTGATTCGAGAGATCAATCTGTACAATCCTGGCCTAAACCAAGAAATGGCCGTTCAAGGCTTGCTTCCGGTCACAAAGTGAAGGAGAAGGGTTGGTCTTAGGGAGGTAAGCGAAGAAAGTGTTGAGACCAGAATAGTTGATTCTGGAAGTGTGGGCGTTTTGTGACTTGTATCAGAAAGTTGAACCGGCTAGCCGGATGAAAAAGCTATCGATGATTTCGGATGTTGTATTGTTCTCCGACCAAAACTTGTCGTTTGGTGGAAATAGGTGAAACCTATTTATACAAGTCATAGTGAAACGTACCCTGGTCTCGTAGGAAGTGGAAACGATTGAGTGATGGAAGAAAAGAGTAACGTGTAACTGTCAGATGTTATGCTTCCATGATGAGGGAAGTGAATTCGTGTAATCGCCAGTCATTACACTTCCACCACTAATTATCCCACTTCATGACAATTTCTTGTAACGGGCGCATTTCACGCCGCACACTGTAAACCGCCAGACCAATACCGTGATGAGCATCCCCCAGTTTATGACATATTTTGATGTCTCGAGTGTTTTCGTGGAAAACATGTAGCACTTTGCTACGTGTGGCAAGTTAAAATCGAGAGGCTTGCCACAGGTAAATAACATGTGATGCTAGGCTCGTTTTGGCTAGTCGCCTAAAACTTGTCGCGAGCTTACCGGTTTGGTGGTGAACTTCGATGGCTGAGATCGCATCTTATGAATAAGGGTAGCCGTTGATTGTGGCTACCTTGTGTTGGCGCCTGACAATGGCGCAGTGGCATTGCGGCATGGCTTGTGCATGCAGTGGCACGATGGTGCAAGTGGCGCCCGGCATAGCCATGGTCGCTGGGTTTAGGCGGTTGGTCGCCTAAGAGTTGCCAAAAGTACATCAGTTCGGTGGCGAACTTGGATGGATGAGATTGCATCTCATGAAGAAGGATGACCATTGATTATGGCCACATCTTGTTGTATAGCGAAGTGACGTCAGCCACATGCCAGTGGCGTAGCCATGTCATAGTGGCATGCCAATGGCGTAGCCGTGGCATAGCGGTATGCCGGTGATGTTGCGGTATGGCCAAAGTTAGGGTTTGGTGTCGTGGAAGAATTCGCCGTAGAAGAATTAGGTCTTGGCGTGGCCAAGGTGCCGTGAAAGAATTCGCCGTGGAAGAATTAGGGCTTGGCGTGGCCAAGGCTCTGTGGAAGAATTCGTCGTGGAAGAATTAGGGCTTGGCGTGGCCAAGGTGCTGTGGAAGAATTAGGGCTTGGCGTGGCCAAGGCTTGGTTTTGGCGCCGTGGAGTCGAACCCACATGTGGCATGGAAACATTGGCCTTGTTGTCACACCAATCCCATTGCTCCGGGAAACGTTATTTGGCTATGGTAGCAATTTGCCCAAATTAGGGTTTGGCATGTCGAAACCCTAATTAGTGCGTGTGGCATGCGGCTGCGGCATGGCGCTACTTTTGTGCAAACGGCGCCATGGCTATGCCAAAGGAACTATGGCAAGGCCATAATGTGGAAACGGCCACAGGAGTAGGAATTGCCGTGGGTGGCTATTTATGGTTGGTTGCCACGAAGTGGCATGTTGCGAAGTTGTCATGCTGCAAAGTTACCGCGGTAGAGTGGCATGTTAGCATACCGACCAATATATTGTTGTGGTAGGGCGCGTTTGGCTTGTCAGTTTAGCAAGGTGGCGCGGCAGGGTGTGTTTGGCCTTTAACGTATGGTGGAAAGTTTAGAGCAACTTGATTGGCCACAAAAGGGGGTCGGCCAAACACAAGGCGCGACAACACTTCTGGTGAGAGTGTGGCAGCTTTGGCGCGTTCTGATTGGTCGATTAGAAGTGGGGCCGACAAGCATGGTCCCAGCCACAACTTATGTGCGTGTGGCGAGCTTAAAGCGACCTGATTGGTCGAGAGAAATAGGGTCAGCGCGTGGCCAATGACGATAGATGTCCTAAGGCATAGCCACGCTTCTCTTTGCTGCTGCGGCTCCCCGTTTTCTTATTCTGGGCGAGGTTCTGCACCTGCTAATCCATGGCGGATTAATTACTTAGGCTTAATTTTGACAAGCAAGGCCTGGTACATTGCATGAGGCGCGAAACCCTAACTTCTGTAAGTTATTCAGGACGATTGATTGAGTTCTACGTGTCGACACGGAGCTCTTTTAAGTTCGTTGCCAGAGAGCAGCATGCTTTTCTGATTGAATACCTTATGCAAAAATATTATTCTTGATACTTGGAGATTCGTGCTACTCTGCTGCGAGTGAACACAAATCATCATGCCATATCAACATTAAGAGTTCAGCCGGAGAACATAAGCATAGAAGGCATTCAGAGGAACTTATATTAAGTGAATATACGCGAGGCGTCGAAATTTACAGAACATCAAAGGATTCGCCATCTGGATAAATTTCATGTAAGTATATTGAGCGGCTCAATAAATATGCCAGTGGAGAGGTTAGCACGCGTGGCTCTGTTTCCTTGCAGAGTGACGTCACATCAGATGCAAGGTTTTACGATTTTAACCCTAATCTAAAAACCACCATCAACATTAAGTCCCCTGCTTAGCTCGGAACGGTGGAATTGTTGCGGGGTAAGCATGAGATGGTGACGAACGAGGATAAAATCGAAACAACAAGTCATGAAGATATTTTCAGGAATATTTGGCTAACCTTTGTCATGAGGCACGAAGAATCTACGATCCTTGCATCGGCGGCTTCGCATAAATTTGGATTGGCCATGGGGTGTTGGCCTCAGCACTGCGAATTTGGCTACTAATTGTCAAAGGTGGTTGGTCCGCGGAACGGCGAATGTTGCTAGCCGGCTAGGAAAGGTAGATGGCGCTGTTGGCTTTGAATGATGGATGAATGATGGACGGCGCTGCTTGTTTGGCTACATCCATGGAATGGTGCTGCTGGTTAGATACGCGGAGCATCGCTGTTGGCTTTATTCGTGGAGCGGTGCTGTTGGCTAGGTCCGTGAAGTGGTGGATGACACTTAGCTGGCTAGATCACGGAGAAGCAGAGATGGCACGGCTGGCTCCTGATTAGTGGAACGGTGGATGACGCTGCTTTGAACGGCCAAGATGGCGCTTCCTTGGCTGGTGAAGATGGCGCTACTTTGAACGGCTAAGATGGCGCTAGCTAGGTCAGGGAATAGTCGAAACTGGCTTCAGTACATGGAATGGTGGAAACTGGCTTCAGTCCATGGAATTGTAAAAATATGGCGCTGGAAATTTGGCTACCAAACGGTGATGATAGCGCTGGAACTTTGGCTTCAAATGGTGATGGTGGCACTGATAGTTTTAGTCCGTGGAATGGTGGAAATGGCACTTGGAAGGCTTGATGGCTGGATCACGGAATGCTGGAGCGTTGGCGCTAACTTAACCACGGAGTGCTGGAGCCATGGAGAGTTGGCTTGACCACGGAGTGCTGGAGCCATGGAGAGTTTGCTTGACCACGGAGTGCTGGAGCCATGAAGAGTTGGCTTGACCATGGAATGTTGGAGCCATGGAGAGTTGGCTTGACCACGGAGTGCTGAAGCCATGGAGCGTTTGTAGGTTGATCGACTGGTGTTCCTCGTGCTGGCGCGCTGCTGGTTCGGTCATGGAGTGGAGATATTGTCACACTACTTGTTCGTCTATGGAGCATGAGTGTGGTGCACCTAGTCATCTATTCCCGTTCATGGAGCAATAAGGAATCCTTATTCTGTTCAAACTCTAGAAACTGCGTTCGTGTGAAAAGGGGTATCGACCCTCTTCTGTTTTTGTTGTTCGTCCGACTCCGTGCTTTCATCTGCAACATCTGGCTCCTCTTCGTCATTTGTTAGCGGTGGTAGAGCGAGCATTAATGGTAACAAAGAAATCTCCAATAGTTATAATCAACGGCAAGGAAAGCCAGGAGAAAGGTGCTCTCTCAAAGTAATCAAAATCGTTCCTCGGTGCGCGGTTGGGGAGCTTGTATCTGCCAAAACCGGTCTAATACTCGGAATCTATTTATTAATAATTTATATATTGCTGCTCAGTCATGATCTAAATAAAATTAAAATTTTAACATTATGATGTAATTAAGTGTGTAATATTGTTATATTGGTATTTATCATGTATTTAGAGGTTTTTCTATTTTATAACTCTCATTTAAGGGTTATGAATATTTTAAGAATGAGTGAAAAATCGTTAATCGTTTTGCTAAAAAATCAGTCAAATCAAGCCGCCTTAATTGCTAAAAATTTGGAATCGGAAACTCCATTGCGATCTTGGGATAGATGGATGAAATATATCAATCTTTTCAAGAATGTGTAATGATCATGACTCAGAAGAATGAGTGTCTAATCTTTAGAGATTTCAAAATTACCAAACTCCATTGCGATCTTGGGATAGATGGATTGTTGGTCCATTCTTGGGCTAATCTTAGAGATTGTGGTTGCGTTGTTGGTCCATTCTTGGACTTTCTGATTGCGATGATGATATGTTGTGGATGCTTGCATGGCCGAAATCCTCTAGAGCCATTGGGTGAAATAGACGAGCTGAGAGCATTCTGTTGCCGATGTGCTGTTATCAAATCTTCAAGATCTTCCTTCCAAGCGACATCCTTTGAACCATCTTTTGAACTGTTGTATGGAATGGGATACGGTGAGCAGTCCCCAGTTATACTTCAGTTAGATCCAATGGCGTGGCCGGATATGTGAATGTATCTCTGTGGCTTGCTTTTGGAGTCTTTGATGTACGCGTACGGCTTCATGTTGAGGAATTCCTGCGGCTCATAAAAACTGATGATGTTTAAATCAGAAATAACCTGGTTGAGGGGAGTGAAAAGCATCCCATGTTGGTAGTCCCCATGTGTAATTATCTTGAGCCTATTTTCTCGTGGAAGATGTGCTTCTACTGCATTCACTGGTAAGATGGTGACTGCGTTCAAACCTCTGAAGGAGGCTTCAGTCCTCGACTGTAGCCTACTTTAATTGCATCGCCTTGAATCCATGCTTATGGGATTTGATACAAGCTTATTTTACTCTTCTGGATGTGATGCTGGGATTCTTGGAATCATCTCATGGATGAAAATTCTGGATAACGAAGGGGTAGCAGTGAGAGAGTTATGTCGTTAATCATGGCTCCCTCTGTCTCTTCAAGAAAAATGTTTCAGCCGCGTCTTTAGAGTTATCTCATGAATGCTTTGATTGTTGTCGGGGATGGACCGCGATGAGCAGTCCCCAGTCACACTCCTCTTTGGTTACTGAAGTTGTTTCCTCTGAGTAGGCTTGGAATCCGTCGTGGGCCTCGTAAAGTGTTGCACACGCTTTCTGGGCAGAGAGGTGATGATATTCTTACGCTACACCTTTGAAGAGTAGATGACCTCGTCGTGGCTACGACTTTTGGGTTGACCATGTCTTCTGAGCTTTGACAGTGAAGGGATCCCGTGTAGAGCCTCAGTCCCCAAGTGTGGTTTACATGTTTCTATCTTTGTAGTGGTTGTTGCTATGGTAAGGCTCTGACAAACGAGCAACAACAGTTCTTGGCAGCAAATGTGATCGGAAGAGACTACATCGTCGTGGGAACCAAAATAGGTTGGCTGAAATTGCATGGGCGTCCATGGAAGCAAAGGGATTGGCTGGATGCGTAAGCGAGTAAACTGCCCACGGCCACGAGGTTTGGCGGGATGGATCAAAAAGTGGCCACAACTACGAACCTTGGATGGATGTTATCACGATCCTTGACAGGGAGAAGTGTCGACTTCTGAGAAAACGTTGAAGCGGAGCGGCTCTTGGAGAGAAACGTTGAAGTGGCTTCTGGAGCGAAACGTTGAAGCGGAGCGGCTTCTGAAGAGAAAGTTGAAGCGGAGCGGCTCTTGGAGAGAAACGTTGAAGCGGCTTCTGGAGCGAAACGTTGAAGCGGAGCGGCTTCTGGAGAGAACGTTGAAGCGGCTTCTGGAGCGAAACGTTGAAGCGGAGCGGCTTTAAGAGAGAACGTTGAAGCGGAACAGCTCCTGGAGCAAAAAGTAGAAGCGGTTCATGGAGCAAAGTTCGAAGCGCCAACGCAACACGGCTGAGAGCTTGAAAATATATCTCGGCGCTGCACCTTGGAGAAATAAAAAGTCTCACACACATGCTCCATCATAGATTACATGGTTTTGTGAACATATTCCCCAAAAAGTATTAATGCATAACTCCACCAATTGATGCTCGGTCATATTTGGTTTATGACAATTTAACGCCCGAATTCTAAATCCCTTGACTAATCATTCGGATGTTCATTGTTTCGCTCCTTTTGAGTTGTGGCCATGTCTGTCTGAGCCTTAGCAAAAACTTCTTGTATTTCCATCAAATTAGTAATGGTAATAAGGGATCGGCTTCCTCTGGATCCCCCAGTCTCTCGTCTTGATGGTGGAGTAGCAGTGGCTCTGGTGACTGTTGGATGTGTCACACTTGAAGAAACGTTGGGGGTAGGGCGGCGGCTCTGGCTCAGTGACTGGAGGTGTAATGCTGAAGGAACTTTTTTTCCGCCGTTGGTGTTGACAGTGGCGTATTAATGCCACTGGAAGAAACGTTAATACCAAGAGTAATCTCAGCGCTAGTGTTTTCAGGGTTTGTTGCTGATCCGGACCTGAGTTCTACCATCTTGAGATCGGGATTGAAAAAATGAAATTGGAAATTGGTATTGCAACCGAGAGATTAATCTCCCATTGTGGTCGCCAATTGTTTGTGGGTGAAAACCGTTTTTGCTGATTTTGGTAATTTTGGGTGTGTGTAGGTGAGAAACGAATCTAAACCCTAAACAATGTGCTGCACGAGAGTACTTTTGATTCGACAGATCAATCTGTACAATCCTGACCTAAACCAAGAAATGGTCGTTCCAGGCTTGCTTCGGTCCAAAAGTGAAGGAGAAGGGTTGGTCTTAAGGAGGGAAGCGAAGAAAGTGTTGAGACCAAAATAGTTGATTCTGGAAGTGTGGGCGTTTTGTGACTTGTATCAGAAAGTTGATCTGGCTAGCTGGATGAAAAATCTATCAGATGATTTCTAGATGTTGTATTGTTTACCTGACCAAAACTTGTCGTTTGGTGGAAATAGGTGAGACCTATTTATACAAGTCATAGTGAAACGTACCCTGGTCTCGTAGGAAGTGGAAACGATTGAGTGGTGGAAGAAAAGAGTAACGTGTAACTGTCAGACGTTATGCTTCCATGATTAGGGAAGTGAATTCGTGTAACTGCCAATCATTACGCTTTCATGATGAAGGAAATGATTTGTTTACACCGTTACTTTTCACCACCACTAATTATCCCACTTCATGACACTTTCTTATAACGGGCGCATTGCACGCCGCACGCTGTAAACCGCCAGACCAATACCCTAATGAGTATCCCCCAGTTTATGACATATTTTGATGTCTCGAGTGTTTTCGTGGAAAACATGTAGCACTTTGCTACGTGTGGCAAGTTAAAATCGAGAGGCTTACCGCAGGTAAATAGCATGTGATGCTAGGCTCGTTTTAGCTAGTCGCCCAAAACTTGTCGCGAGCTTACCGGGTTGGTGGCGAACTTCGTTGGCGGAGATAGCATCTTATAAATAAGGGGAGCCGTTGATTGTGGCTACCTTGTGTTGGCGCCTGACAATGGCGCAGTGGCATTGCGGCATGACTTGTGCATTCCAGTGGCATGATGGTGCAAGTGGCGCCCGGCGTAGCCATGGTCGCTGGGTTTAGGCGGTTGGTCGCCTAATAGTTGCCACAAGTCCATCAGTTCGGTGGCGAACTTGGATGGCTGTGATTGCATCTCATGAAGAAGGATGTCCATTGATTATGGCCACATCTTGTTGTATAGCGAAGTGGCGTCAGCCACATGCTAATGGCATGCCAGTGGCGTAGCCATGGCATAGTGGCATGCCAATGGCGTAGCCGTGGCATAGCGGTATGCCGATGATGTTGCGGTATGGCCAAAGCTAAAAATTGGCTTTGTGGCCAGAGTTAGGGTTTGGTGCCGTGGAAGAATTCTCCGTGGAAGAATTAGGGATTGGCGTGGCCAAGGTGCCGTGGAAGAATTCGCCGTGGAATAATTAGGGCTTGGCGTGTCCAAGGCTCCGTGGAAGAATTAGGGCTTGGCGTGGCCAAGGTGCCGTGGAAGAATTAGGGCTTTGCGTGGCCAAGGTGCCGTGGAAGAATTAGGGCTTGGCGTGGCCAAGGCTTGGTTTTGGCGCCGTGGAGTCGGACCCACATGTGGCGTGGCAACATTGGCCCTGTTGTCTGATGTGATCTCAATAATGTTGTAGTGAAAGGTTCGTTGAGACTTGTGAAAGCAATGGATTTTAGACTTATAAAACTTAAAAATAAAGAAAACTTAACACAAAATTGATTCAAGATATGAGAAAATAACCAAGACACTGATTCCACTATTACACATGAATAATTTATGGTGAATAACACAAAACTCTAATTATCTTTTTAAGTCCTTATTTCTTAATCCACAAATAATCAGGCAAATTCCCAAAAATCAATTGTATCCCCTAAGCATAGATTATCTAAATAAAGTATAACCTATCTAATTGAATCACAACTAATGACGAAAATTATGCAAACAATTTAAAGCTCTGCAAAAGCAGTGATTGAGTGAATTATAAATTATAAATTAGAGAAAATAAAATGGTTACCACTTATTCATGCATAAATAGCTTCCTCATTGCCTTGGTTGTGGGAGAATTAGCTCATCATCATGTTGGAAACACGCTCAAAAATCATTATTAATGCTCAAAAATGGTTTAAAAATGATGAACAAGGGAGAAAAGATGAAAAGCCCGATTTGTAACAGATTTATAATTGTTACAAAAGGTTATTCTGAAGAACGATAAATGTAAATTGTCGCTGTTTCTGTAGTTTTAAGACCCACGTATCTGTGTCGTTGTCACTGTAACATGAACGACAGAAGGGTGTGGTTCGATGTTCTTCGTGTTCTTCACAGCAGCAGAAATGGTGGTTTCCTGCCACTTGATTATCTCGACTTTATGATGCTCTGCAACTCTCCCAATCTCTCTCCCTCCCCCTCAGTGATACCCAAGATGCTATTTATACACAACAGTTGAAGAAAATCCTCAGTAATAACTCAAAGTGATCTCCAAATATTCGGCAGTGAAAATAATATTTTCGGGAATATTTTCTTCCCTGAATTAACTCTTCATGCATCTACAGCTGCAAAACTCTCCTTTTTTATCTGTGACACGATCTAACTGGTGGCTGGATCCTTCTAAGCACACATAAACAACAGCAAAGCTTGGTAAAATCCGTGAAATACTTCTCTCGGATACGTGTTTCTCTGCTTACTTCTCTTGGATAATTCAGCCCAATTTAGATGAATCTAACGACTATACCAACTCTGTCTAAGCGTAACAGGCCCAAAACAATCCACTTGAGTGATTGAATCACTCCAGAAATCTCCAAAACCGAATCCAACAACACTCGGGTTTTGTTGAGCAAAACCCGTAACTCCCTGTCTTCTTCAATCTGAGCTTCCAGCCAAATATAACCCACAACATCGATCATACCATGCCTGTTAAGACCAAACACGTCATCCCAGAAAATCCTAGCCATTGAATCTCTTGGATTCTCGTCCAAAATGCAACCTTAAATTCTGGCAGTGAAGAACAAAAATTCCCGCCAAATTCGGAAATTTGAAAGGTTGGGGATGACCTCCCCCTAACAGACAGGGGGTGCGAATAACAAGTGGCTCCCTGGGGGTGCCCTTATCCAAAATGAGGGTGCCTTTATCACTTTTCTCCCGGGGGTCCAAATAACACTTTTTGAGCAACTTTTTCCACACAAGTGTATTTCTCCAAAAACACCTACACAAACATAAAAATACCAAAATTAGTACAAAAATCGAGACTAACAATAGAGACAATGAGGACAATTCAGACACAAAAATGTGTCTATCAAATATCCCCAAACTTATTATTTGCTAGTCCCGAGCAAATCTAATCTAGAAAATAAAATGACTACACTTAGCACGTGCAGCAAGCCGTTAAACCGCTAGGTGGCCCTAGTGGCGGAGTGTTGTCTCCGGAGGGTTTACCAGAGGTGTACCCACAAAACCTTTACTCCAAACCCTAGCTATCTACGCAGAACCTTGGAAGGCACTAAAGAATCTCCTTGGTTGGCATACTTATTGACTACAAGAGGAAGTACCACGATGCGAAATTCCAATTGTTGTACACGAGTTTGCACTCAAGCATACTAAAATTCATATAAAGTGACAAAGTCTTTCTACTCGGATAGTTTACGGACATCATAAACCTGAGTCAACCAATCACATGGATAGATTAAGAAGATGGATGTAGAAAAAACGTGGATGATGTTGACTAAGGTGAACCTATCCTAATGGTGAGATCTTTGATGCGGACTAATATCAACACACTGGTATATACAAGGGAACCAGTGGTCGATAATCCTAACTCTAGGTCAACTCAGCTGGCATATACAAGGGTACCAGTGGTCGACTTTGTTGTATTTATTCCGGTTGGTCTATTGGTCTGGTCTTTTTTTTTTTTTTTTTTTTTTGGTATCCCAGTCACTCTATTTCACCCTACCAATGGTAAAAAAGAAAAAGAAAAAGAAGTGATCAGGATTCTTTCGATGTTTCCATCACGAGGATATGGCGAAACTACCATTTTTCTTTTCTAACACCTGAGCTCTGTGCTTTTATGAATAGACTCTTCTAGATGTTTCCATCTAATCAGATTGGTTCCTCAACTCCTACAACCAAAATGTTTCCATCCACTTAGATTGGTTAGTGCCGACCTTAATAAACATAAATTTCTAGGCTCTGGAGTTTATTTATTGCAACTAAAATCTAACAAAAAGTTTCTTCCCCACCCCCAAACTAAAATCTAACATTGCCCTCAATGTTTCTAATGAAAGAGCAACACCAAAAAGTAAAGTAACAAGAGGAATCGGTAAAGAAAGAAGTCGGAAAGATAGTACCTGGGTGAAGAGAGAAATAAAAAAAAAAACTAATATACGACATACAATCGCCTCGATGGTCAATCAAGGGTAAACATGGTCCTCCAGAGGGACCTCCTCAACATCACCTGTAGGAAAGGGTTCTAAAAAGGGTTTCAATCTCTGATTGTTAACCTTCGAAGAACTACTACCATCCGGTGTCTCAATCTCAACAGCTCCATGAGGAAAGATAGTGCGAACAATAAAAAGGACCCGTCCACCGAGAACGTAACTTCCCAGGGAAAAGATGCAAGAGGGTATCATACAGAAGAACTTTTTGACCTGGAGAAAATGATTTCCTTAAAATATTTCTATCATGCATAAGTTTCATTTTGTTCTTATACTCCTTAGCACTATCGTAGGCATCTATACGAATCTCTTCCAACTCATTGAGCTGGAGTTTCCTCTGGGCTCCTGCCTTGTCAAGTGAAAAATTTAGCTGCTTAACATCCCAATAAGCTCTATATTCTAACTCAACATGTAAATGACATGCCTTGCCATAAACAATCCGATAAGGCGACATTCCAATAAGGGTTTTAAACGCAGTACGTTAAGACCATAAGGCATCAGTAAGCCTAGACGACCAGTCTTTCCGATTAGGATTAACTGTTTTCTCTAATATACATTTTATATCCATATTAGAAACCTTGACCTGACCACTAGTCTGCAGATGATACGGGGTAGCTACCGTATGTGTAATACCATATTTCTTCATCAGAAGCCTAAAAGGTCCATTACAAAAGTGCGACCCTCCATCACTAATTATAGCTCGCGGTGTACCAAAACGTGTAAGTATATTATTTTTCAAGAACTCAATCACAACCCTATGGTCATTGGTTTTACACGCAACAGCCTCAATCCACTTAGAGACATAGTCTACGGCGACAAGGATGTATAGGTTACCAAAAGAATTAGGAAATGGACCCATAAAGTCAATACCCCACACATCAAAGACCTCAACAATTAAAATCGGGTTCAAGGGAATCATCCTACGGGAAATGGTTCCTAATTTCTGGCAATGTTCACAAGTAACACAGTAACTATGGGAGTCTTTAAACAATGAAGGCCAATAGAATCCACACTGCAATATCTTAGCAGCAGTCTTCTTAGCACTAAAGTGACCCCCACAAGCATGATCATGACAAAAGGAAATAATACTGGACTGGTCACTCTCATGTATACATCTCCTAATAATCAGTCTGGACAATACTTAAATAAATAAGGATCATCCCAAAAGAAGTGCTTAACCTCGGCTAAAAACCTAGAACGATCTTGTTTACCCCAATGTTGGGGCATTCGACCAGTAATAAGATAATTCACTATATTTGCATACCAAGGTGATTGGGAAACAGAGAACAATTGTTCATCAGGAAAGCTATCCCTTATATGAAGGGAATCATTAGGGGAACTTACAACTAGCCTAGACAAGTGGTATGCTACTACATTTTCTGCACCCTTTTTGTCTCTAATGTCTGGACAAAATTCTTGTAATAAAAGGATCCATCTAATCAATCTAGGTTTGGTATCCTTCTTAGACAAAAGGTATTTCAAAGCAAAGCATGATCAGTATAGATTACGATCTTAGAACCTAAGAGATAGGGTCTAAACTTGTCTAAGGCAAACACAATGGCCAACAGTTCCTTCTCTCGTAGTGGTATAGTTCAATGGGCATCATTCGAGTTTTGCTAGCATAGTAAATCACATGAAGTAATTTGTTTTCTCGCTGACCTAGCACAACACCAATATCATAATCTGAAGCATCGCACATGATCTCAAAGGGTAGGTTCCAGTTAGGTGCCTGGACTATGGGGGAGGTAGTAAGTAAAGTCTTAAGCTTCTCAAAAGCCTCTAAACAAGCATCATCAAAGACAAATTTAACATCTTTTGCAAGCAAATTGCAAAGAGGTCTAGAAATCAAGCTAAAATCCTTAATGAATCGACGATAAAAACCTGCATGCCCTAAGAATGACCTAATATCTCTTCTTGTTTTTGGGACTGTAAAGTCTTGATAAGGTCAACTTTGGCTTTATCTACCTCTATACCCTTAGAAGATACGATATGCCCTAAAAAAATTCCTGATCGAACCATGAAATGACATTTCTCCCAATTAAGCACTAGATTTTTTTCCTTACACCTAGTCAACACTAATGACAAATGATGCAAGAACTCATCGAAAGACAAACCAAACACTGAAAAATCATCCATAAAGACCTCTAAGAACCGTTCTACCATATCTTAAAATATGCTCATCATGCAACGCTGAAAAGTCGCAGGGGCGTTACATAGCCCGAAAGGCATGCGTCTATACGCAAAGGTACCAAAGGGACAGGTAAAAGTGGTTTTCTCCTGGTCTTCTGGGGAAATAACGATCTGATTATAGCCAGAGTAGCCATCTAAAAAGCAGTAATAACTATGTCCAGCTAATCTCTCTAGCATCTAGTCGATGAAGGGAAGGGAAAAGTGGTCCTTCCTAGTGACCTTGTTCAATTTCCTATAGTCAATACAAACACGCCAACCCGTGGTCACTCGGGTTGGGATTAACTCATTATTATCATTCGGACTACTGATATCTGCCGGATTTCTTGGGAACAACACGAGCGGGGCTGACCCACTTACTGTATGAAATGGGGTAGATAATGCCTGCATCTAACATCTTAAGAACCTCGGTTCGAACTACTTATTTCATATTAGGGTTTAGTCTTCGTTGCATCTCCCTAGAAGGTTTGGTATCTTCCTCTAAATAGATCCGATGCATACAAACAGTAGGACTTATACCCTTAATGTCTGCTATGGTCCACCCTAAATCTTCCTTGTTGTTTTGAAGGGCGGTCACTAGCCTACTTTCTTGATCACTATCCAAGTCGGAAGCAACAATCACAGGTAAAGTCTCAGACGGGCCTAAAAACACATACTTCAGGGTATCTGGAAATGGTTTTAGGTCCAACTTAGGCGGCTTTTCTAACGAAGGAACTAGGGTAGATTTAGAAATGGGTAGAGGTTCGAACTTAGGTTTCCATCCATTACTAGTGTCTATCAAAGGGGTTGAATCTAACAAAGCATTCACCTCATTAATCACATCATCATCATCAAAATCAATCCCAAAGTGAGCTAGGCATTTCTCTAATGGATCTTCTAACAAAGTGTTTGGTAATGACTCCTCGACTAATGTTCCTATCATGTTCACCTCTTCTATGCTCGATTCATCTAGTTCATAGGGTAGCTTACTAATATGAAAGACGTTCAGCTCAATAGTCATATTACCAAAAGACAAATTCATAATACCAGTTCGACAGTTAATGATCGCATTGGATGTAGCTAAAAACGGGCGACCTAAAATTACCAGGTATACGGTTCTGCGGGTCGGGACAGGTTGGGTATCTAGGATAACAAAATCCACCGGATAAATAAACTTGTCGACCTCTATAAGAACATCCTCGATCACACCCCGAGGAATTTTAACGGACCTATCGCCTAATCGAAGAGTCATCGGGTAGGTTTCATCTCACCAAGTCTAGCTTAAGGTACACATGGTATGGGAGTAAGTTGTTGGCTCCTAAGTCAAGCAAAGCTTTCTCAACACGGTATTTACCTATTGTGCAATAAATAGTAGGGGACCCTGGGTCTTTATACTTAGGAGTAGTGGTATTCTGAATAATAGAACTCACATGACTAGCTAGGAAGGCTTTCTTTTGAACACTAAGCTTACGCTTTCGTGTACACAAGTCCTTAAGAAACTTGGCATAAGCGGGAATCTGCTTAATCGCATCCAACAATAGGAGGTTGATAGTAACCTGCTTAAAAACCTCCAATATATCATTAAAGTTGGACTCCCTCCTAGTTGGAACTAGCAGCTGGGGAATGGGGCTATAGGAACAAAGCCTGGCTCAATATGACCCTCATTGGTCTCTTTAGAGACTCTATCAGTCTCCTCATCATTTTCTAGCTCAGAAGGGTGAACTACAGCATGTTCACTATCAGGCATGGTTACCTTGTTGTCTACCACTCTACCACTCCTAAGGGTTTTAATAGCATTCACATTTCGATGGTCTTCCACCTACTTCATGAACTCCTCTAGGATTGGGTTGAGTTTGACTAGGAAACTTACCTTTTTCCCTCAAAGACTCATTTATCTGACTAACCTTGGTTTTCAACTCGGAAATAGCCTGAGAGTTAGCATAACCTATACTCTTACTTTCTTCTATCCCTTGCGCAACCATTTGGTTGATCTTTTCAGAGCTTTTAATAAAAGAGGTGAGAGTATCCTCTAAACTTGTGATCTTTTTATCCGAATGGTTCTGGAACTGGGGTTGACCTGAAGAGTTCTTAGCATAACCAAAACCAGGGGAGGCCGAGAATTACTAGACCGACCTTGATTCGGCCCTTAGACCAAGAAAAATTAGGATGGTTTCTCCAACCAGGATTATAGGTCTCTGAGTATGGGTCAAACTTCTGACGGTTTTCAAACCTAGAGTTGTTATAGACAGCATGGGCTTGCTCTTCACTAACCTGACCTTCCCAAAATGAGTTATCGGACTCTATTCCACAACTAGAGATTTGAGAGGTTCTATTAGGTTCAACAAGGGACCTATGTTTAGACTGACCCATTTCCAAAGCTTCTAACCTTCTAGACAAAGCAACAAACTTAGCATCTGACCTGAAGCTTGTATCTACCACATTGGTGCTACTTCTATTGACCAAGAGTCTCTTAGGGGGTTCAACACAAGACTCCCACTGTTGGGATTTCTCAGCAACAACTCCTAAGAAGGTAAAGGCATCCTCAGCACTTTTATTAGTGAACTCACCAGCGCACATAGACTCGACCATGGCTTTGGTCGAATAGTCTAAACCATCATAAATAATCTCTACAAGTTTCATCTTATCAAATCCATGGTGAGGACACTGGGATAGGAGATCATTGAATCTCTCTAAAAACCAATAAAGAGACTCTCCCTCTTGTTGCACACTAGCACTAATTTTCTCGCCTACTTTTTTGAGTTTTATGCTTAGGGTAGAATTTCATATAGAAAAAGACAATAAGTTCTGCCATGTTTCAATGGATTCGGATGGTAGGTTGTTTAGCCAGGTCTTGGCTTTATCCTTCAAGGAAAAGGGGAACATCTTAAGTTTCAAAACTTCATCAGTAAGGTCTTTTATTCTAACTGTCCCACAAATTTCCTCAAAGTCCCTAATATGAAAATAAGGGTTCTCATCATCTTTTCATAAGAATATAGGGATCATCTGCAGAATACTAGGTTTTATCTCAAAATTAGCCGTATTGGCTGGCAATTTAATGCATGAAGCTCGGTTGGTCCTAGTTGGGAACATGTAATCTTTCAAAGTTGTCATCGCTGGCACATCTGAAGTACTAGGGGTACTTTCCTCACGAAGAGACAGATTCTCAAAACTGAAGTTTCCAAAAACGGGGCTCTCAAAAGAAGAGTCTTCAAGTTCCCCTCCTTCACAAGAAGAACTACTAGGTTTGTCACTAATCAAACGACCTAAAGTGTTTCTTTTCCAAGCCCGTTCTCTAATGACCTCGGGCATACACTAGAAAAACAAAAGAAAAATAAAAATCCTAAAAGGAGGGAAGTTCTATGCAAACACAAACAAGGCTGACTCCACCACAACAAACCTAATGATATCTAGCAAACAAAAAGCATGATGGCTCCACTTAGATTGTTTTCTAAACCAGCTTCTAATCCTTCGAAAGGGAATTCGTTACAATCTGAGAAAACCCCTCTAGAATCAATCCGAGTTTAAGTAAGTTGAATAGAGGCGAGGGAAGCTACGTGGAGCTTTGATACCCAAAGCCTCACCGCATTACAAGGCGGTGCAGTCACGCATTCAACTCACAGAAACCATCATGAACTTCGAAGTATGCTTAAAAGAGTAACCAATATTTTTCGAACGACTTTCCTACTAAGCTCGTTACCCTATTGGTCTCGTTCTATTCCAAATTTTAAAACTTAGGTTCGCGTTAAGTATCGTTTTCCTAAGGCGGGCAAGAAGAGAACGGTGATGAAATCCGAACCCTTATCTTGTATGGCCAGTCCTTGCCCTTTACTAGGAAATAAAAACAGCCGTATTCAGTTCCTCGACATATATGCAAACGAAGGAATACAATAACTCGCTGACAGGGGATTCACGAGTGTTTCGACAAACTTACCTCCCGTACCAGACGGGGAATGAACCGTTGTAGTCGACTCGGGCCACGACTCCTATGTCATGTACGAACCCGAGGGGCCGAGGTGATATCGTAATCACCGTCCTTCTCTGCAAACAGTTTAATATTTAATACTACCCTTCCGTAGGGTTTAAAAAAAATAAAAGAATGTCCAAATGTCCAAGTCCAAAGTTCAAAGAATAAAGTGCAAAATAAAAAGAAAATTACAAGAATAGAGAAATCCTAATACAATCTAAAAAAAAAAAAAACTCTCTTTTTTTTCTCTCTCTTTTTTATATATAAAAAAAAAAATCTTCTTCTTTCGCTCCTTTCGCTTTGCCTTTTACTCCCAGTCTTTAAGTATTCACCAAAAGGTTTGGCAAAATTTTCTTTCGCTCCGAATTCCAAATTCTGTAAGGAAAAGACAAAAACCCAAAAAAGTAAAGAAGAACAAATAAAATAAAAACAAATAAAAACCTAAAAAAAAAAAAGAAAAAAAAAATCTAAAAACTCTAAACTAAAAACAAGTCCGCGTCGGCGGCGCCAAAAATTGATGTGATCTCAATAATGTTGTAGTGAAAGGTTCGTTGAGACTTGTGAAAGCAATGGATTTTAGACTTATAAAACTTAAAAATAAAGAAAACTTAACACAAAATTGATTCAAGATATGAGAAAATAACCAAGACACTGATTCCACTATTACACATGAATAATTTATGGTGAATAACACAAAACTCTAATTATCTTTTTAAGTCCTTATTTCTTAATCCACAAATAATCAGGCAAATTCCCAAAAATCAATTGTATCCCCTAAGCATAGATTATCTAAATAAAGTATAACCTATCTAATTGAATTACAACTAATGACGAAAATTATGCAAACAATTTAAAGCTCTGCAAAAGCAGTGATTGAGTGAATTATAAATTATAAATTAGAGAAAATAAAATGGTTACCACTTATTCATGCGTAAATAGCTTCCTCATTGCCTTGGTTGTGGGAGAATTAGCTCATCATCATGTTGGAAACACGCTCAAAAATCATTATTAATGCTCAAAAATGGTTTACAAATGATGAACAAGGGAGAAAAGATGAAAAGCCCGATTTGTAATGATTATAATTGTTACAAACGGATCATTCTGAGAGAACGATAAATGTAAATTGTCATTTGTTTACGTAGTTTTAAGACCCACGTATCTGTGTCGTTGTCACTGTAACATGAACGACAGAAGGGTGTGGGTCGATGTTCTTCGTGTTCTTCACAGCAGCAGAAATGGTGGTTTCCTGCCACTTGATTATCTCGACTTTATGATGCTCTGCAACTCTCCCAATCTCTCTCCCTCCCCCTCAGTGATACCCAAGATGCTATTTATACACAACAGTTGAAGAAAATCCTCAGTAATAACTCACAGTGATCTCCAAATATTCGGCAGTGAAAATAATATTTTCGGGAATATTTTCTTCCTTGAATTAACTCTTCATGCATCTACAGCTGCAAAACTCTCCTTTTTTTATCCGTGACACGATCTAACTGGTGGATGGATCCTTCTAAGCACACGCAAACAACATCAAAGCTTGGTAAAATCCGTGAAATACTTCTCTCGGATACGTATTCTCTGCTTACTTCTCTTGGATAATTCATCCCAATTTAGATGAATCTAACGACTATACCAACTCTGTCTAAGCGTAACAGGCCCAAAACAATCCACTTGAGTGATTGAATCACTCCAGAAATCTCCAAAACCGAATCCAGTAACACTCGGGTTTTGTTGAGCAAAACCCGTAACTCCCTGTCTTCTTCAAACTGAGCTTCCAGCCAAATATAACCCACATCATCGATCATACCATGCCTGTTAAGACCAAACACGTCATCCCAGAAAATCCCAGCCATTGAATCTCTTGGATTCTCGTCCAAAATGCAACCTTAAATTCTGTCAGTGAAGAACAAAACTCCCGCCAAATTCAGAAATTTGAAAGGTTGGGGATGACCTCCCCCTAACATACAGGGGGGTGCGAATAGCAAGTGGCTCCATGGGGGGTGCCCTTATCCAAAATGAGGGTGCCTTTATCACTTTTCTCCTAGGGGTCCAAATAACACTTTTTGAGCAACTTTTTCCACACAAGTGTATTTCTCCAAAAACACCTACACAAACATAAAAACACCAAAATTAGTACAAAAATCGAGACTAACAATAGAGACAATGAGGACAATTCAGACACAAAAATGTGTCTATCATTGTCACACCAATCCCATTGCTCCGGGAAATGTTATTTGGCTTTGGTAGCAATTTGCCCAAATTAGGGTTTGGCATGTCGAAACCCTAATTAGTGCGTGTGGCATGCGGCTGCGGCATGGCGCTACTTTTGTGCAAACGGCGTCATGGCTATGCCAAAGGAACTATGGCAAGGCCATAGTGTGGAAACGGCCACATGAGTAGGAATTGCCGTGGGTGGCTATTTATGGCAGGTTGCCACGAAGTGGCATGTTTGCGAGGTAGCATGTTGCGAAGTTGCCGCGGTAGAGTGGCATGTTGGCATGCCGACCAATATGTTGTTATGGTAGGGCGTGTTTGGCTTGTCAGTTTAGCAAGGTGGCGCGGCAGGGTGTGTTTGGCCTTTAACGTATGGTGGCAAGTTTAGAGCAACTTGATTGGCCACAAAAGGGGTCCGGCCAAACACAAGGCGTGACCACACTTCTGGTGAGAGTGTGGCGGCTTTGGCGCGTTCTGATTGGTCGATTAGAAGTGGGGCCGGCAAGCATGGGCCCAGCCACAACTTATGTGCGTGTGACGAGTTTAAAGCGACCTGATTGGTCGAGAGAAATAGGGTCGGGGCGTGGCCAATGGCGCTAGCTGGCCTAAGGCATAGCCACACCTGTCTTTGTTGCGGCTCCCTGTTTTCTTATTCTGGGCGAGGTTCTGCACCTGCTAATCCATGGAGGATTAATTACTTAGGCTTAATTTTGACAAGCAAGGCCTGGTACATTGCGCGAGGCGCGAAACCCTAACTTCTGTAAGTTAGTCAGGACGATTGATTGAGTTCTACGTGTAGACACAGAGCTTTTTTAAGTTCGTTGCCAGAGAGCAACATGCTTTTCTGATTGAATGCCTTATGCAAAAATCTTATTCTTGATACTTGGAGATTCGTGCTACTCTGCTGCGAGTGAACACAAATCGTCGTGCCATATCAACATTAAGAGTTCAGCCAGAGAACATAGCATAAAAGGCATTCAGAGGAACTTATATTAAGTGAATATACGCGAGGCGCCGAAATTTACAGAACATCTGGGATTCGCCAGTCTGGATAAATTTCATGTAAGTATATTGAGCGGCTCAATAAATATGCCAGTGAAGAGGTTAGCACACGTGGCTCTGTTTCCTTGCAGAGTGATGTCACATCAGATGCAAGGTTTTACGATTTTAACCATAATCTAAAAACCACCATCAACACCTGTGAGTGTCGATAAGAGGATGATAAAGCTGATGCAAAACTTTCTTTGGGGCTCTGTGGATATAAGAAAATAGATGGCTTGGGTTTTCTTGGAATAAAGTGTGTTTACCTAAAAAGAGTGGAGGTTTGGGTGTTAAAAGCTTGAGAAATACCAATAAGGCTTTGCTCTCAAAATGGGTTTGGAGATACTCAAGAAACAAAAGACATTATGGAGAAGGATAATTCAGCAAAAATGCAAGTCGAAAGAGGATATTACTTTTCTAGATGAGGACAATGAGACTCAAGGAACCAGTCAGTAGAAAAATATTTTCTAGAATAGCTCCGGTACTGCAGGTTCCGAAATGGAAAAAGTATAAGATTTTGGTATGATAGATGGGACGATAGGGGTTGCCTAAAGGACTTGTTTCTCGTTGCCTTTAAAGTATATAGATATAGACAAGCTACATTTTTGCCATTTCTTCGATTATTTCTTTGAGGGAAAAAAGTTACGATTTCAAACATATTAAATCTATATTGGATTTAATTTTATTTTTTTTCGTTGATTATCTTTATGAGAGTTATCTTCTATAGTCGTAATGTTTTTCTTAGAAAAATTATTTTGTTACTAATATTTTCCGTTTCATGTTTAATGGGTGTAAATTGTAGCATAATCAACTCTCATTGAACTCTATTGAAATCTTGGCTATATATACTTTTGGTTGGATAACAAAATAAGAGTGGCGCTTTTATGTTTTGAGATGAAAGTAAACAAGTGTGTTATCATCTTTTGTTTTCTACAAATTCTCAGTAAGATAGATGTGTATAAGAAAAAGTTAATTTCATAGTGAAAAAGTGATTCTGAAACAGATTTTATTCGACTATTTTATCTTGGGGACGGAAGGACATGGAAGAACTGCTTGCACAATCTTAGGCAGAGCCGCGAGACGTCTTAAAAAAAGCGATTTGGTCATGACTTAGCCATAACATTATTTGTTTGGTGTTTTTATGATTGTTATGCAGACAAATTTTAATAATTAGTCCAACATTTTATCATTTATCATATCTAAATGTATCCGAGAGAAAAGTTATCTAAAAGAAATGATAAAACGATCAACAATCTTACCCTTCACCTACAAAGAACAATAAAAAGTTTTTATTCCTACTCATTACACTTAATGCAAATGAAATTATAACTTTATTTTCCCTTAAGGCTCGAGTTCTCATGTGTAGGATTATATATTTTAAATCATTTTAGTTGTAGTCCAAGTTCTAGTCGTTTGGCATCTCTCATGGACTTTCATTTTTTTTAGTCAATCATATCTTTATTTTTTATTTTGTTTATGTTAGAGCACTGCTCGGTCGAACTCTCAAGCGTTTCTATCTCAAGATTGTTTGTCAAGTTTAGTTGCCAAAACTATAAGTCTTGATTTCTAGTATACTTATAACTAAGTCTCGGACTAGGATAGTAAGTTAGGTTGAGCTATAGACTCCACGGCGTTCATCGATTGAAGACGAAGAACTACTCAGGGAACTTGTGGAACTTCATCGACAAAAGGCATGTGGAGACTTGAACTTATCTATCACTCAAAAGTCTATCTATTATATCTCCTATTTTGAGACAAAAGTCGTATAGCTATATAGACTTCGATTATATACATGTGCTATTTCGAGCCGAGTTTATCTCGCTTATCTATTTCTCGAAATATGTGTTGGTAAGCTTTCGCTTTGGCCAAGTTCATCTTTACTCATCACGAAAGTCATGTTGATTATTTCAATAACTTGAAAATCGCTTTGATGAAAAATAGTTTGTGAATAACAACTATATAACATCCTCTAAGAAAGTTTCAATGATTGAAATGAGAGTTTAGAACATGTAACCAGCTTTGGATATAAACATAATGTGTTCTCACATTTGTGTAAAAGTCCAAAACCGGGAACCCAAAGTATGCGTGCCCGTACGCGTATTGGCGGAAAGTTCACGTCCGTGAATTTCTGTTGGAGTTTGAAAGTGAAAAACAAACTCAATCCGGTTACTTAAGTACGCGTACCCGTTTGCATACTTAGGTAGGTTACTTTCTAAAATCGATTTGTTCACGAACTAAAACATTTATATAATAAGGAATGCAATCTTTGCAAACCGTGGCTATAATATTCATGAATCGATTCGAGTGAATCAAAACCGATTTTGCTTCGATTGTGTCTAGTATACTCTTATGAGATCTAAGCAATTGAACAACTCTCTAACTAGGTCATTTGAGTCATTTGAACTAGTTATGGTGAAGATGAATAAGGTTGATATAAAAGTGCTCATATGGCTAACCATTGGTTAACTATTGTTGAACCAACTAAGTGTACACGTTTAGGTACGGTTACTCAAACCTAAATGAAGGTGCATTCCATTTTTGTATAACAAGCTAGGTTCGATCTTACGATTGAAACATATTAGCTTGAATCTAATCAGGTTTTCATCTAACGGTGAATATTGAATGCTTTGTTACCAAGGTAACTTAGATTGCAAACCCTTATTTGAAGATTATATAAAGGAGAACTCTAGCAACGGGGAAACCTAATCCCCACACCTCATGTGTGATACTAGTTGTATATGCTAGAGTCGATTCTCCTTTAACCTTAGGTTTTTCACGAAACCATGTAGGTTAACGACTTAAAGACTTCATTGGGATTGTGAAGCAAGACCCAACTATTTTCTATGTAGTTGTGTGATCTGATCTTGTTGTTTCTATCGTGATTGAGTGTAATCGTAAGATTGGTTTGAGATTTATATCTCCGATAGGCAAGATACAAAAGTAGTCACAAACACCTTCGTCTCATCGTTTGTGATTCCACAATATCTTGTTTCGGTAATCGATTAAGATTATTGTGAGGTGATTGATATTTCTAGGTTGTTCTTCGGGAATATAAGTCCGGTATATCAATTGGTTCTTGTTCACCTTGATTTATCAAAAGACGGAACAAAACTCGTAGGTATTTATGTGGGAGACAGATTTATCTATTCATATAGACTTTTCTGTGTGAGACGGATTTGTTTATCAAGTCTTCGACTTTGGGTCGTAGCAACTCTTAGTTGTGGGTGAGATCAACTAAGGGAATCAAGTGCGTAGTATCCTGCTGGGATCAAAGACGTAAGGAACGCAACTGCACCTTGAATCAATGTGAGATTGATTAGAGTTCAACTACAGTCCAGACCGAAGTTAGTTTGTAGTAAGCTAGTGTCTGTAGCAGCTTAATACAGTGTGGTGTTCAAAACTGGACTAGGTTTTGGGGTTTTTCTGCATTTTCGGTTTCCTCGTTAACAAAACTTCTGGTGTCTGTGTTATTTCTTTTCCGCATCATATTTTGTTATATAATTGAAATATCACAGGTTGTGCGTTGAATCGATCAATTGGTAAATCCAACCTTTGGTTGTTGATTGAAATTGATTGATCCTTGAACATTGGTCTTTGGTACCGTTCAAGTTATCTCTCTTATATTCAATCGGGCTCGCAAATTATTACTTGTTTGATTACGGATTGAATTAAGAGCTTGAGATATAACTCCTTGATTTACTTTTCTTAAGATTGAGTCTGACTGTCTAGTTGATTCTCTTGAAAGTATATTGGAGTTAGTCCATACAGATTGCTAAGCGAAATATTGGGTGAGGTTGTTAGACCCCCGCTTTTTCAGTTTACTCCCGAGCTAAAACTCACGGACTTAACAATTTCAAATGCGCTTTTCACTTACGAGTATTAGATTTTTGTAAGTGGACGAAGGATTATATCCATGGATTTCCATATAAATCCATATCCATGGTTTTCCATATGAATCCATATGGCATGGTTGATATTGGTGCATGTCGTTTGCACAACAAATTATTTTAGATGTTTTCCACTAATACTAACAAGTAGTACAACAGTAGTAAGGATTATTCCCGCAAGGAGCTATGTAATTGTTATTGACTTCTTATCTAACCAAAAGAGGGGTTGTAAAATTTATTAAACTAAATTATAATAATAAAACAAAACAAAGTAAATAGAGATTGAGATCAAAGAAAGAAGTTACTGATCAAGGGTTTCATCTTCCATCGCCAATTATGCTCCTCAATCGATTAGAATCAACATCCATTCTCTCTTCATATCAATAGCCCTAAAGCACCCCATCGATTAAAAAAGTGTGGGTTAACAATATATCATATCCATGATTTTTTTATGGTCGCCGTAAAATGTGGGTTCATATATATCACATCCACGGTACTTTATGGTTGCAAACCCAAATGCGATTTTATGTACATCTCCTCTAACTTATTTTTGTGGTTCCCAAAATAATGTGGGTTCACATACATTGCGTCTTACATATTTATGCACTTGTTGTGTTGTTGTGGGAAAGAAATTGGATGACCAATTTTCTTTCTTTTAGTTTCGAAATATTAGTGGCTAGGAGTCATTCTTGTCTAAATTTCGTGTATTTTTGAGACCTATGTTTCCTTAAGCTTGGCCAACCACTTTTTTGTATAGTCGAATGATTTTGGTCGGTTATTAAAGGTTTTCTTGTAGTGTGCATCCCTTGCTATTACGAGTTGTTATGCTTCATGAAATCCTTTCCCAGGAAAAGTTTGGTTCTTTCCAAGAATTGACCTAACTTGCGGAACCAAGTGCTAGGTCTTGTTTTTAGCAATTGCCACATTTATGTGCACATTATATATTCTTAGTAGTTTGAATATATCTTAAGAAATAATTCCTTTATGGAATTTACTCAGTGCTAAATATGTTTACTACTTCAAACTAAGTAAATATACTAGACTTAGCAGTTCAAAAACTATTTGGTTGCAAGAATTCATTGTTTATATATATCTTACGCAACCTAGCTTTAATCAACTACTATATATTGGATACACCGTTAATACAGAAAATCAATCCTCGATCAACACATTGTGTATCTTGTTACAAAGCTTGCTCTCAACAGAGACTTAAGGTAAGACTTTGAAAAACTTCATTTGGGGAATCGTGAAGCACAAATTCACCTATCTTTACAAAAAAAAAATCGTAATATGTATCCAGATTTGATCAGTTTATAATTCATGTTTATTCAAAAGTCATATTCTTTTGTTATAAGGTCATTCAATAATTATTGATCAGATCCAAATTTGATAAAAAAAAAAAAATACAAATTCGATGAAGTTTAACGTTTATCTGTTGAAATCCAGTTTTGACTACACAATAATTCATTTTTGACAGAGATTTAGTTTGATATTCTTCTGAGATAGATTGATTAGGTACATTTGTAAGTTTTCAAGATTATATCGCTTAGTCTTTTAAATTTAGATTCATTTATACCAGATAAATAATTTTTGTCACCTCTATTTATATTCAAATAGAAAATCATCAGGCGTTCTTTTTTAGACAGGGTAGCGTCAATCTGTATGAAGGATTGTGGAGCAAATCTTAAGCATGTAAAAGGACATCATCTAGGGAAACCAAGTGTGTAGGTTTTTGCGATAATCAAGAGACATAAGGGCGCAACTGAAGTAAAGTAGCTTGGTGTGTTTCAACTGTCTCAAATATATTCTACATCGAAAGCACTATAGTAGACTAGTATTTATATCCACTTATAATATAGTGTGTATTCAAACTGGATGAGGTCCCGGGGTTTTTCTGCTTCGTAGTTAGTTAACAAAATTTTTGTGTTCTGCTTTACCTTTATTTTCCTTTTCAACATTAAATTGATTTGTTTTTCTAATTAAAATTACAAGCAATCTGTACTTTGACCATCCTTGTGATTCAAGAACTTCTATTTGAGATTATACAAGGATAATTCTTGTCTGATTTGATCACTGATTAAAGTTCATACAAGGAATAAGTTTATAGGTTTCAAAATGAAAAAGTTAGTGGTGTGCTTGGTACCCTCCCCTTTTCAACTATACCTGTTTTATAAGATCTAACCATTAAAGATTAAATTTCTCTAATCAGGAGTAAAACATTTCATGTGGTATTGAAAAAGTAAGACTTTCCAAAACTACTGTAGATGCTCTTCGAGATTAATATTACATCATTGGTCAGGTAATAAAAATTTGTTTCTTAATCGTTGGTGCTTGATTGGTTATTGGTTAGTCTTTGTACGATCAACTTCATTGGGATAATGATCTCAGATATGTATATATACAATATACATAAGATGATGGTTACTTTTTGCAACATATGCGGATCTACTTAGGCCATGTCCTATGAAAAATTTGTATATTCATTTAAGTGAAAATTCAGAGCTTTTGATTAGAGAATGCCTCTAAACACTTATTTCTTACCCATAAATAAGATATTCGGAGAGTGTAAAGAATGCCCCTAAACTCTTATTTTTTACCCATAGATTAGATATTTGAAGAGGGTATAAGAAAAGGTGAGGAAAGCAAAACATGATGTTCAATATATTTCAATCAATACAAATTTGTAAAACTGAAGTATTTTGTGATATACTCCCTCCGATTCTGGAAAAGTGATACTGTCGCTTTTCCATTTTAGCCTAAAAATAGGTCAAATTGAAAAATAATAATATTATATAGTTTACAAATGTCATTTCAAGGAAATAAATTGTTTACTCATTTGACATGGGATATAACAAATACCAGAGACTTTCAAACAAACTTTTTTGTAAAGTTCACCAAGTTTTGTGACATTAATTCATATTTGGACGAAAATGCTTTGTTAAAAAACACGGAAGATTTTATTCGTGTGACCTTTTATTCACCTTAGTTGGGTTCCATATAAGGGCCGGTGAATGTCTGAGAATTCGAAAAATCATTATAAACTCTTTTGTTTTTATTTAGTAAGCAAATCATTATGAACTCGCATTTAACATACCGAATATTATCTGGAAAGGTAAAATGGGCTCGATATCCAAATTTAATTTTTATTCGAAGACGTAACTTATCAAGTACAAATTTGGAGAAAATTATCCGCGTCCGAGTTATCTTCCCCTAGAATTATATACATAAACATATATAATTTCCACTTACAAAAGTGCTCCGCTTTTAATATTTGTTTATTTTTCGTTTATTTCAAAATATTATGAAGATTCTAAAAGAAAATCATTTATGATTATCTTAATCTCCTGTTTCTTATTACCATGTGGTATTTAATTCCTTGTAATAATACAAATAATTTATCGTTTTTTGTTTTAGTAATTTCGAATTGGATATTATCCAATATGTGGATAAAATTGTGTGTTCAAATTTGAATAAAAAAGAAAACTGGATTCATTATGATTTTAAGCTTTTCGGATTTGAATTCAAAGTGAAAAAGATTATATCTATTTTGGTTTCAAATTGAATTCGAGTATTGGGTGGTAATTTAGATTCGAACACGGAGAATCTAAATGCAGCTTTTCGATTTTAGTTTCATCTCCCTCAAATCTAAAGCTCCGGTTTCCGTTTTCAAGGACACGACAGACTCCACGACAACATGCAAGCAGTGACGCCGCTATATAGGGATAAATAGGTGTATTAGACCCACTTATTTTCCAATTTTAGGGAAAATTTGGTAGGATTTTTTTGTAAAAATTAGTACGTGCGGACAAAATAGGCATAGGAAAGTAAATTTTTTTGTTTTTTGTTTTGGATTTGACCCAGGTCTGGCACCAATACTGCGGTACTATGGACTAAATAAAGGATAATTTGATTTCAGAATTAGTGAGGGAGTCTTTCGTAATAAGGCAAGCAAAAACAGAAATAACGAAAGTCACGCAGTGGACATGACTTTCCTCCCACGACTCTCAATTTTCTCTGCCAGAAGAATCAAATCATCACTTCTGTTTCCTCTCTCTCCGTCAAATAAATGCCCAACCCAACCAACTGATTCACAAAACTTGCTTCAAATGACTAAATCTCCACTCCTCCTCATCTCCATTACTACTACTACTAGACTCTCCTCCCCCTTGTTGCTCGTTTCCCCATTTTGCATTTTCCAAGCCCCACCGATCCACTCAACAATTAAATTCCTACACATTAGAGACAAGAGGAGACTACCCAGTCAGAAAGAGAGAATATTGTCCTTTTTGCAGAACAGATAACACGAAAAGCGGGTGCATAGAAAGATTTGTATCCTACGCTACACGTGTCGTCCATCTAAACACTCTTTAAATATCACCGGTTAGATTGCCGCCTACATGAAGGTTTTCCTGTGCTTGAGTTTCAGTTACTGGATTTGAACTAGGGCCAGCGTGCAGACGTGCAGGCAGACTTTTCTAAGTTAACCATCCCCATCACATTGGGGAACGCTTGGTACGATCTATTAAATGAAATAAAATCATCGAACGGTTACGATCGTCTGTTGTGTTGTCACAGAAAGCATCCTGACCTCTCACTAGAGAAGGTGCCACGGCGATTTCATAAGATCCGACGTGTTTATGACACGTGGATGGTCTTGTCGTATGAGATCTAACGGTGGTGAGAGGAAGTGAGGTTTAAACCGTTAGATGGTTGGTAATGAAGTAGACTGATCCACATAAATGCTGAATGCTTGTGATTCTTGTATATTTACACAGAAGGAAGGAGAGAGTGTTTTGTTTCCATATAGAGAGAGGGATGGGAGAAGCGTTTGTTGTGAGAATTATTATGTGATGCATTAAAAACGCGAGTATTTTGGCAGAGAAGAAGAAGAAGAAAGCAAAGCTTCGGTTTTGCCGTCTCTTTCTGAAGCTGAAAGGCGATTCTGTAAGCTCATCGAAGACGAAGAAGAAGAATCAGATTTTCTATACTTGGTTCTTCATTATCAGAGAGATCGTAGTAGAATTGTTGTACTTTGAATTATATTTAAAAGGTGAATTGATTTTACTCTCTCTTTTTACTGTTATAAAAAAAAAGTTGATTAGATTCATTCAGGGGAAAAGAATTTGGGAATTCGAAAGATTTTTTTCATAATTTAATAATCTGGGTTTGTTTTAATTGTTGTTTTCGAGATGGGTTTTGTCTTCTTCACGTTTTCTGATATTGTTTTCATGAGGATCCATCCAACTAAACTTATAGCAGAGAGCTGTAGAAGAGAAGAAATGAAGTCTATCTTTCTTATTACTCTGATAATAATAATGGATAGGTTCCCTTTAGAAATTGAGAATAAAAAATAAGCTCTAGATTTTTTTTATGATTTTTAATGAAGTCATTTTTTAATTGGTTTTTAATGGATGAGATCCAGTCAATTTCTTTAGGATTTTTGTTGTCTTTTACTTTTTTAGCTTTTTCTCTAAGATTCTCAAGGGAGAGTACTAGTACTGCCCTTATACGCCCCCCCATTGTTGTTATTATTCATCTATCTATCTCTCTGAGTCTGCTTTAGGTCTGCTTCTGCTATAAAGAAAAGAAAAGAAGAAGAACCTTATTATTAATATTATTATGAAATATTCTTCTTCTTTAGAGTTTAACTCATTCATCTTTTTCTTTTTCCACTTTCTGTGAGTTTCTCTTGTTTTCCACTTTTCTCTACAGAGAGAGAGACAGAGACAGACTGAGTTTTCTTTCTTTCTTTAGAATACCCAAACTTCCTTTTTCTAATCCGACTTTTTTTACGCTACAAAAAGTAAAACCAATCTCTCATAACTTTACTCTTCTTCCTTCCCCTCCTTTCACTTCTTCTCTCATTTCCCCTGTTTTTCGAGTCTCAGTAAAAGCTCTATTGATTATTGTTTATTTTTTTTTGTCAAGGAATTAAGTTAATTGCAGAGAAGGAAGATCTGGAGAGTTGTCATTGATCTAGTAGTAGTATTGTTACTGATGCTAATAACAAGACACAGAAATGGACAAACCAAAGAAAACCAATCGATTCTTCTCAACACCTTCTTCTAATAAGAAACAACAACACCTGTTGAAACATTCTGGTAACCAATGCAACTTATTATTTGTTAATTTACAAATATCTCCTTCATATCTTATCCATTTTACCAGTTTTGATGAACCCAAATTTTGTCTTTACTACTTGGTATATTTTCTGAATTACATGGATTTTTTTTTCAGTTTATTTAATTTGATTTTAATATAATAATAAAAACCAGGTTCGAAAGATGGTGGGGACATGGAAGTTGTTATGGAGAGATCAAAGAAGAAGGAAAAAGTTAAAGGTTTAAGTTCAATTGGTAGTGCAGCTAAAGAAAATAGTCAAATTGGTGGTGGTGGTGGGTCTGATGATGGTGAAGAGGAGCTGCTGCTTAAGACTAGTGCTACTGCTGCTAAAAGATTCAAAATCCACAGTAAAGTATGTTATACTTGCTATGTGTCTCTGATTTATAATTTAATGGACTAGATTATAATTTTGACTTCTGTGTGTTTTCTAACTTCTTGGGTCTTTTTTATTTCAGCCATTAAATGATTGTAATGCCATTGATCTTGCTGTTGTCCCTCGGAAAATACGGTCAGGTAAGAGTCTTATGGTACAAATGAGCAATGGTCTTACTCTTTTTTTTTTTTTTTAGAAGTAAGAATTATCTTGTTTGATAACTAATTATAGCATAATAATGGAGAATCTTGAATTTATGCTAATATACTTTTTTAGGTGTAAAGCATACTGGATTTTTTCCTCGTAGAATCTTTCTTTTCTGTTAGTTCTGTCTGAAAATATTCAATATTTGAATTGAAGAAGAATAAGAGGCATCCACTGTAGAATTGTATTGTAGAAAGCAAAAGTGTAGGTAGGCTTAATCAGTTTTTCGTAGTTACTTATTTGTGTGTCTTTTCAGCTATGATCAAGAGGAATCATGAATCTCTATCTCCACCTTTGCCTGAAGCAAAGAAACCCCACCGTACACCCAATGGAACACATCAGCCTCATCTCAGCAGTATGCAGAAAGCCAAACAGAAGATGGTAAGCTACAGTTTAATCGGATTTCTTGTGCGCTCCATCTTATTCTTTGTAAGCAGCTTGATTAAGCAGTTCTTGTAGTTATTCCAGAAACAAGGAGTCCCGGGCAGCTTGAATCTATTCCAATTACCAAAGATGAGGAAGAAGTTGCGGAAACTTTATTTGCATTGGCTAGAATGATTCCCGACAAGCCTATTAATTATCGCGTTGATCAAATAAGTACAGAAGCAAAGCATCCTCCTGTGCAGCAATCAACCGAGGTTCCCATGCTTGCATCTGAAGGTGTAGTTAATTTCCTTTTCTTGTCCTCTTAGCTATATTCTCATGATATAAGTCGGATTATATATCATACATTGAATCCACGACTTAGCTCAAGAGAGTGATTTTAGGTTGAGCTTAACGCTGGCCAATAGTCATGGAGATTTTCTGTCGCATTACGCTTTTTTTCTTTTCTTTTCCTGTTTGTGTTTTTCTGTTCTTGCATTACCCTGAATGCACACACACTTTTAACTATCTAGTCTGTCTTGACACGTCAGTTTATCTGGTTCTGCAGCTTCGAAAAACGAGAGTGCAAAGTCTCTGAAGGAGGATATTATTGTAGAAGCTACTAATGTTCCTTCCAGTGTAGAAGGATCAGGTAGTGATGCAGCGACGCTCAACTTTTTACCTGATGCCTCTATGATGCATCGGCCTTCCATCATCAGGAATCCGAAATTTATGCTTGATCGCGGTATTATAGGACCACTGTCAGATTCTAGGATTTCCCAGTTACAAAAGAATGAGCATACAGATCCGACATCCTTAAATGTTGCTTCAACATCAGGGGTTCTAATCATTCCATGTCACACAAATAGGTTGGTATCTTTAAGGTTCACTTTGAAACTGACAAGAATTACTGGTTGATCGTGCTTACTCTTGCTTCCAACAGACGGTTACAGGGCACACAACATAAAGCCTCATCATTTTGTGAACAGAAAAAAGAACTGTGGCCGGTATGCGCTTACTTTCAGATACCATTGCAGCAACACTATCTAAGCAGAATAGTTTTGATTTAGAATGGTAAATTGGATTCTTTCAGGTTGCGGCAATTTTGAAGAAACAGGAGGAGCATTCTATGAAGGAGAATAATGATGGGGATAAACGTTTTGCATCATGTATGGAAGGTACTATTTAACAAAAACGAAATATACTTGAAACTGCTGAATAACATACAGAATTTTCCAAACTAACTGTCTGGCAAATCACACATGTTTTCTTCCAAAAGGTACTCCAGTCTTATCCCTGGTAGAAGGAAACAACCACAATGGCAGCGGATTGGGCTTGTCTTTGGCGGGTTCACACGATCGTGAATTAGCTTGGTCATCCAAAAGCAAAGTTCCTTCTTGGCTGGATTCTGCTAAAGAACCCGATCTAGCTGGGGATGGCCTTTTAAAAGAAAAGGTGTAATTTGATTACTAGAAATATTACTAGTTCCTTGTGTCGTTTTTTTTTTTTTTTTTTTTTTTTTGCAACAAAATCATTACAAGTCTGTGTCTAGGGTACTCCAATTTTCTTCATCATGCTAATGACTCATGTGATATTGTTGGTTCACAGGTTAATTCAGTTACTCTCGGTAAAACCCAGCCATGGAAGAAATGTGCCACTCATGTCCACATAAGTCGTCTCATCAGGGTGCTCCAAGCTTCAGAGGAAAAGTCTATGTTGCCGCCCATCGCCAATCAGATGCTACCAAATGGGACAAAGCATGGTGCCTCAGCTCCCAGTAGCTTGAATGGGCTTATTTCCTTTAGTGACAAAAATGGACTTAATAGATATACATCCGTTGATGGCTGCTTAAATGATGGTGACGCAGGAACAAATATGAATGAAGTAAGAAATAGGATTCTCCAGGACAAGCAGGTTTGCTTACAACCTGTTTTTTTATTCTCTAAGGACTTCCTCTTCTTATCGTTCTAATGGGTTCTGTTTGCTAGCAGAATCGTGATTTCCTGTCCTTGTCAACTGGTGGTGGTGGAAGCCTGGGATCCACAGCTTCATTTAACGCTGTTAATCAGAGAATAAATAAATCGGATTCCTCAGTTCAATTTCATGTACCTTATCTGCATCCAGTCGTCCAGAATCCATCTCCTGTGCCTTTTAATGTCCATGGCCGCTCTTCCTCTCTTTATCCCGACCATTTAACTGTCAGAGCTACACAACAGGTCTCTATGGGATTTTCAGTAGTCATTTGATTGCATGATATTTTCCGTCTTTCAAGATGATATCTGATGTGATTTATATTTTTGAATCAGCAGTTGAAGTCAGAACAAATGGCGAGCCCATTCTATAGCCCACAACATGCGGTTCATGCCGATTCAGCAAATCATCATCTTCATCAGCAGCAGCAGCAACAACAACAGATGTGGGCTGCTCATTACATGTCTGGACGGAACTCCACAGCGTCCTACTCATCAAATTGGCAACACGGGAAGCAGGACTCTCCTATTTATATACCTGGGGAATGCAGTCAGCCACCTGCCCACTCTTCATTATCTCTTCGCCATGAAGGTTTTAGTGCCAAGTTTCCTTCGAACATGCCACTACAACAGCAGCAGCAGCAACAACAGCTCTTTTTTCTCTCTTCATCATCTGCATCATCATCTAGAGGAAAGATGCATCATCAACACCACCACCCTCACCACCTTGCTGGTGGCTATGATGGAGCCAGTGGAGTGTCCATGTTGACAGCTCGTCTCACTTGAAGCTGCTCTTTAATGGCGCTGAATTTTGCGAAGAGCAAAATCGTGTAATGTTGTTCCATATGGGACCAGGGCTGTGGATCACCTGCGGCATCAGGATTTAACGTGATACAGCCTGGCTGGATGAAATAGAGTTTGTGACAAAAATGTTGAATGACAACGGAGCCTAAAATTTGGCAGGGAAACCGCATTAAATCGTTAGAACATGCATTGTCAAGACGCGATTGACAGTTTATATTAGCATTGAAGGTATAGTTCAGTTCGTGAAAAATACGGAGTCATGAGACTGGAAAAACTAAGAGTTGTAGTTTAGACTCGTAATGTATAAGCAATATTACATCACAGAAATATATAATATATAAAGTTTTTATGAGCAGTCATAATTTTGTGATCTGCCTGATGAATTGGAAGTATTCTTGTTTCTAGCTCTCGTTTTTTTTTTTTTTTTTTTTTAATGATTGGGAGGCCACAGCAATTTTAAGAATTATCAAGAATTCAAGATATGTTTCCCAGTGATTGAAAGTGTAAGTAGCGCCTGTAACTCAGTGGATAGAGCGTCTGTTTCCTAAGCAGAAAGTCGTAGGTTCGACCCTAGTTAGTAATTCTCCGAATCATTCCCGAATGATTCGCGAATATCCCGGTTGTAGAATCAGAATGATCTTAGAACTATTTGAACTCCGAACCTAGTTCCCGGATTATATGGACCTCACGAATGATTCGCGAACGTATCCGAACTAATCGAATCTGAATGATATTTCCGAACTAAAACTTCGAACCTAGTTCGCGCCCAACCTTGCTCTCACATACGTAATTCTCTGACCAGAGTTCTGTTGATTGGTTTTTGTTTGATTTTGTATATACTTTATATTTAAATACAATTAGTCAGTTAATATTTTCTATTGGTAGTTGTTTAACCAGTGTTTTATGTGTTAATTTTTGTTTAAAAGTCTATAAACTCTTTTTATAATATTTATGTGATTAAATTGTTTACTTTAAGTTAAATAATCACGCTAAAATATTTTTTTCCATCTTATAAATCATATACAAATAAAATTAGTCTCATAATATGGTCATAATACTTATCGATTTATCATATATGTAAGCCGAATTTTAAGTACCGAACTCACATTTATAAAACGAATATGCACGTACGTATGCCGTTCCGAACTACTATCCGAACAACGAACCGTTGACCGGATTTTTGACCGATTCGACCTATCGAATCCAGTATAATTAAAATGCACGTATACCGTCCCGAACTACTACCCGTACCCCGAATTGCTAACTAGGGATTCGACCCCTACCTGGCGCGCGTTACCTTTTTTGGGGAGCTTTACAAATTATACCTGGCGCTCGTTACCTTTTTTGGGGAGCTTTACAAATTACAAATGAGATGAGAGATCATAAAAGATTCCATAGTTTTGCTGCAGAAAACATGAAAAGTAGGATCTTCCAAGTTTTGCTGATGTGCCCGTTCAAGACCTATCTAGGAGGGTAAGTATGTACAGCGGTATTAGCTGATGATAAGAGCTTCTCCAATGGTGGTTGTGTGTTCCCTAGGTGGCAACACAAAAAAGACCTCATCATTCCAGTTTTTCCTTAAATTTATGGAGGAAAAATAGTTCATCTCCAATAGTGTTATTTGTTATTTTTGATGGATTAAATGTAAATTTTATTTTTAGTAATTTTTAGATTTTATTAGAGCTAAAAATGATTGATTAATATATTGGAATTGATTTAGGTAGGCAAAAGCTTACTTGGATAGCTTGACAATGTCTAACAAAAATTATGCCATGTCATCTTCACTCTGATTTAAGAAGTTGGGGTTGGAGAAGAATTTTAGCGAAAATGAATGTCTATCCTATGTGGACTTAGACATTTATCTTCACATACATTCCTACTTGATTCGTAGAAAGAAAGAAAATAAAGTGTTTTTGCAACAAAATCAAGAGATAACAGCTGAGAGAGCTTCTGGTTACTGATGCAACTCTATTCAAGTACAGATATACAAGACAAATTACAAGGACCTTTCAACTCATGGGCTCACACATAATAAAATAGTCTCCCTGCAGCAACCAGCTCATAATTTCAAGTTCAGCTGGCTTCTTACGACAACAATGGCGTAATCTCACACAATTCTTTTCTTTCTCAGAGAACATATAATTGCAGAACGCTGTGGAATTGAAAGAAATGCACCGCAACTCATTCTTTCACTCAACTATTTCTCACTCTTGCTTTTCTAACTCCCCCATTCTCTCAATGATTGCCTGCACTTTTAAAATGCCGTCAGTGATTTAAAGTGATAAAAACTACTTCAAAGGCATGAACAATCATTTATATACTGCGTCGTTATAAATTAACGTGCAGCAATAATAGGACATGATGTAGTTTGTGTTCTCACACAAAAATGAACAATAGGACTAATAGGGCATGGCATTAGCGTGTTAAGTTGAAAAAGTGAGCACCTTCTTGCTTGTCTCTTGGAGCTCCCCAGCAAGAATGAATTCATCGAGTATCAAATAGACCTTTTACCAAGATTATATAATTCGTAGTTAGTGGGGAATAGGAGCGATAATGGAATGGATTCAATATTCCCTCTTGATAAACACAACCAACGTGAACACGCACTTAAAAATGTAACTACAAAGTAGATCACAAACCTTGTGAAAGTTAAAAACCAGATCTAGCTCACAGACATTGCTGAAGAAATGGTCCAGTATCTCCACAAATAGATGGATGCACTCCAAGTAAGCCAGCTCGTTATCTGTGATGTCCACACACATTGAAAAAAACAACCCTGCATATCGCCTGTAGATAACCTTGTGCGTACGAAACTGCAGTAACAAAACATGTCACTCCTTAACAAATCACATCTAAAATAATCAATTGTAGTTCTTTCCTTCTTAGCAACTGAACAGTAAAACAAAATAACTCGGAATAAGAAAGTTTTGTGCCATTGAAGATAACAGAAAAAACTCGAACTTCATCTCGTTTAAAGAGGATGGAAAAAGCATTGGCTGAAGAAGCTGTCACTTATTGATTCCAGTTCACATGAAGCACAGTTCAAAAACCTCCTCTTCTGTAAAAGAAGAGCACAAACCTTGTGCACATAAGCCACCTCTGATACTAACAGCAATAAAATTTCTTTTTCTGTAACCCCACCAACAACGGTATTATTCTTACCCTAATTGCATGGTGGAACAGCCTGAAGGGGCTCTAACATTCTAGCTCACTGAACTTTTTGTCCAATTGGTAATCAGCCATGTATGGTTATTGGTGGAAAATGCATCGAGGAAGTGACTGCAATATGTTGAGAAGATCAAAAACCTAATTTCTAACGAATATATTCCCGAGAGGCTGAGACAGCTAAAGACCAACAGCATACAGACTTCACAACATTGACTCCAGAGTAGAGACAAAATTCAGTAAGCTGAAACATTACCAGCCCAATATAAGTCTAAATTACAGTTGGGGTATTGAACCAATGCAAAAATAAACAGGAAGTGGGCACCCCCATGGATAATCCTCCATGACATTGTTTTCTTGGCACTAATTCAAATTGGGCGTTCTTCTCTGGTCAAACCAATAATTACTATGTTTACTTAGTTATAATACCATGCCTTCCATACTCACATTAAAATGAAAGAAATGTTATTAAACCAGTAAGTAAAACCATTACCTACCTCAACAAAATTGGTGAATTTAGGATCCCTGTTAACTACCAAACGGTGGACCTGTAGTACACAAGTCCAGATTTCAGAACCTTATATATTCAATCCAAAAATAAAATAAAATTGAGATTAGAATTTATGCAAAAATGAAAAGAGAAGAACGAACCTCATATTCAACCTTGTGTTTCTCAGATTCTTCTAGAGGAACATAATACTTGGCAAGACGAGTCTTACCTTGTCTGTTCTGTAGCAATATAAATCGGATCTGCCATCATCATTAAAGACACTCCATATCAGGTAAAGGGATCATCAATCAATTATATAAAGAATTTTTTTTTCTAAGTTTGTTTAATTATATATTGTTTACTTTCAGGAATTGACATAACCTACCATTTTCAAAGCGAGGAAAGGAAATATAAACAGCGAGGAAGTTTACAGAGGCACCAGCAGGTTTTTTAGAATTTAGAGAGAGAAGAAAGACACAAAAGACTTCCTCCACTCCGACGATCAAATGTGTACCTCACTCCCGGGCCTGGGTTTGGATCCTACCGACAAAACTATCTAACCCACATTTTTGGAAACCTGTTTTGAAGTTTTTTTTTTTTTTTTTTTTTTTGTGGGGCATGCCTAATAGTGCCAAAATAGAGGCACTAGATAAACAAAGAACGCGAAGTGGGGATATGGGAAAAGGAATGGCTGGATTCAAATATCAAATCAAGGTCACCCCTTATCTAAGTATTTTATGTATTACCTAATCTACCCCTCACTAATCAGGTTTAGTTGTTAATAATAATTAGTAAAAATCTTAAGATTATTTGATAAAAGATTAGTGTTTGTTTTTATTTGAATTTGGGTGAGTGAGGTGAGAGTAGGAGGGAAAAATATTTGAGTGGGAAATTTTTTGGGGAAAATGGAGGATGATTGTGAAGAGAGAATTGCTGCTGCTGAATCTTTAGCTCAACTACAACAAGGAGCATATCTTGAATCTTCATCTAACGACAACAACTCACAATTGCAACTCTTTGTTGAACCAACACCCTTGAATGATGATTTTGACGAGCATGGAGAGTTTTTTGAAGAAGCTACACAAGAAAGTAAACTTGCACAACATACAAGCAACCCCAATACACAGGTAAAGCTGATAGGAGGTTGAAAATTCGATTTTTTTCTTTAAACCCGCCATTTTTTCAAATTTGAAAAACCTCGATGCCATCATGGTAGTGGTATGAATACCATCTTTGGCAGTCCCCAAACCGACATGGTATTCATACTACGACCATCTTAGGTAGACCGATACCCTATTTTGAATATTGATCCGGCATGGTAATCTACCAAAAAACAATGCCGGTACGAAAGGAACTTTTTACCTACCAAGGAATATACTACGGAATATTCTACCGGCATGGTTTCATTCATAGGTTAGCATGCCGACACTGCATGAAAAACATGCAGGAAACAGTTCCATCCAAAACCAAATACCGGCATAGCAAATTAATAAACAACAACGCTGGAAGTGTGTACCGGCGTAGAACCATCAATATCGAGAATGCCGGCACCGGAACCGACGTTATTTAGTTACAAATTTACAATTCCGGTACCTACCAAAAAACATACAGGAATAAATGTTTTCTAAAGCTAAATACCGGCATTCTTTTTTAATTATTTTCTATCTTAGGAAATATGTCGGCTTAGGACCATATATTACGCGAATGCCGGCACCTTTGTTTCCGGCGTTGCTTTCTAATAAAACTTGTATGCCAGAATAGGTTTCTAATTTGGTCTTCAGTTTTGGTTAAGTTCGACCATGCCGGAACATTGGTCGAGCATGTCGGTACGGGTTTCCGGCATAATGTTTTACTTTCTTTTGGAACTAATTTTCATTCGATCTTTAGGTGTTGACATATATTGATCCAACAAATGCAAAGCCGCTTCATCGGGATACGTCGGAATACTATAAAATACCTCCGGTATGTGACCAAAGAATACTTTTCACCTAGTATCTTGAACTTTACTAATGGATTGCTAGTAATGAACCTTCTAATGAACGCGAAATTGTTCTTATGTAGGGAATAATAAATCGAAATGAAGCAATCGCTTGGGCTAAAGAAACGGTTCTTAAGAACATGTGTGTGTTGGTGAGGAATACCCAAGGTTCAAAAACCCGTTTTGAGATGGCTTGCGAGAGAAATGGGCAATACAAGGAGAAGAATAGCCACAATAGAAAGGATTATGTATATCCAAAGAAGACTAATAAGGTATACAATACTCGTAGCGAGGAAAGATAATTACCCGTTTAAGCTTGTATTCCATTTAAATGACATGAACAATTGGGAGTGTGGCTGTCATAACCACCGGGATCCGAAAGATTTTGTTGGTCACTCCCTAGTTGCGAAGCTAAAACCTCACTAGTTCGAGGATGTAAAGAGATTGACCAAAGCACTTATCAAACCGAAACAAATTCTCAGAGGCTTCAAGGAAAAGGATGAGACTAACGTGTCTTCTCTACATACAATTTATAGCGCACAAGCAACTATTAGAAGGGTGGAATGGGAAGGGAGGTCCGTTATGCAAGAATTTGAGAAGATAGCTTGGGATCACAACTACACGCGTATCATTAAAAGTGGGCCGGACAACAAGCCCCTTCAAATATTCATTTCGCATCCTTTGCTTTCACAATTGGCAAATACATGTTGTGGTGTTCTTTTGATGGATTGCACCTACAAGACAAACAAATACAATATGCCGTTTTTCAACATCGTGGGGAAAACCTCAGACAAGGTAACATTCACATTGGCTTGGTGTTTAATGGAAAACGAGAGGGACTATAATTATCATTGGGCATTACGACAATTGAGATTATTCTTCCGGGAAAATCAACTTTCGAGGGTCATCGTAACCGATAATGATGACGCATTAATGAAAGCAATATCCGACGTCTTCCCGGACGCACAAAATTTCCTATGTACATATCATATACGTAATAATGTGATAAAAACTTTCCATGCCTTGTTTGAACCCGCAAAGGCGGATATTAAGAAGAGAATGATGGTACAACTAGAGGAATATGTTCGAAAGAACAAACTATCCCCGAAGAAGAAGAAGAAGATGAGAGAGGCAAGATAAAGGAGCGAGTGGACAAAGAACATGCGGAAAATCATAAAAAGTGGTTGAAATTTCTAAGAGATTGGGAGAAAGTTTATTGGTCTCTTACGAGCTTATGTACGAAAAGAGATTGGAGAAGTTTATTGCCGATTGGAACGAAGTTTATCCGACTACCGTCTGGTATTGTCGGACTCAATGGTTGGATAAGTTCAAGGAAAAATTTATGCGTGCATGGACAAACCGGTATAGACACTTCAAGAGTGAAGCAACTAGTGCAGCGGAGTCCGCTCATGGGAGATTTAAAGATCTCATCCAGTCCGGTCAAGGCAATGTGGTTACGGTCACCGAGGCAATGGAGCAATACTTTAAGAGTGATATCAATAGGATCAAGGAGGCTTTTCAGAAAAGATCAATGGAAAGGATGACTCAATTTCTTCTTTATGGTAAGTTTCTCCAAGGAATAGAATTCAACGTCTCTCATTGGGCAATAAAACATATGATGAGACTATTGGAATATGAGAAAAATTACGGAAAACCGGGTGATGTGTGTATTTGTCCCGACATGTCTTCACTGGGGCTTCCGTGTCGTCATATGATTGTGAAGTATGAAGAAGAATTGAAAGAAATGACTCAACGTGAAGAAGAACTCACGGCAAGTAAGAAACGTGATCTAACCGCATGTGAGATTTCGGAACAAAGGTTCGCGGAAGCGCCGGTTCTAAACAAAAGAGGTAGGCCGAGGAAGGAACCGCTATCAAGTCAACAACAAACGAAGGATTCCGTATCCACACCAAAAGCCAACTCCTCGGAGGTTCCAAAGAAGAGGGGTAGGCCGCCAAAGGTATCAACATCAAGTGTTAAAGAACAACAAGGTGAGCATTCCGAAGCCATACCCATAGTCGATCTAGCGGAGGTTCCAAGGAAAAGGGGTAGGCCGCCAAAGGTATCATAATCAAGTGACAAACAACAACAAGGTGAGCATTACGAAGCCATACCCATAGTCGATCTATAGAGGTTGCAAGGAAAATGGGTAGGCCGCCAAATGTATCATCATCAAGTGACAAACAACAACAAGGTGAGCATTCCGAAGCCATACCCATAGTCGATCGAGCGGAGGTTCCAAGGAAAAGGGTTAGGCCACTAAAGGTATCAACATCAAGTGATAAAGAACAACAAGGTGATGAGGCAAAGGTGGTGACAAACCCAAGTGATAGCAAAGGTGAGCGAACCATATCTAGTCAACAACAACACAATGGTGACAACTCTGTAGGCACGACCAAAGTTGATGTAGTTTTAGTTCCAAGGCGAAGGGGTAGGCCAAGGAAGTACGGACTCCCATCACATGCGAAGACATTGCAATTGTAGAGATTGCAGAGGATGGTTTGGATATAATCAAGTTAGCCAAGGGTAATATGAAGATGTATAAGGATCCCGAACAGTAGGACAATTAGAAGTTATCATACCAAGATACAGTCTTACATAGACCAACTTCCTGAGGTTATTCGCGAGTATATTGTATATACGGATGATGTCGATGGAGATGGAAATTGTGGCTATCATGCTGCGACCGAACAATTAGGAATCTTTGAGACGGCGGTTAGTAGAGGTATGACATCATGCCGATATGCTAGAATGAGGATGGCCGAACAACTTGTGAACAAGAGGATATTTTATGAGCAATTGGTTGGTGTAGGCGAGGGGTTTGATGATATGCATGCTCAAGTATTAGGGCCCGAGCAAGAGATGAACTTTCTTCCTTCTCAATATTGGATGAGAATGCTGCTCTGTGGGAATCTAGTGGCGGATACATTTATATATGTTGTTCATTTTTGACCCCCACCGTAGAAGTAACATTTACCCTAAAGTGGAAAAAATGCGAAGGATCCCTTAAGAAGAGAAGAGTTTTTTTGGCATTCGTGAACGGTAACCATTTCGTTATTCTAAAACTCAAAGAAATTTGTCCATTGCCACCTATCTGTGGGATGATTAAAAACAAGGGTCTAGATCCCAATATCTGGAAGGGATGGATGGCATTGTCTGAGGAGAATCACCAATTTTGGGATGCGTTGGCCTTATCAAAAAAACCTCTCCAAGAGGAGAAGATGCAACCGATTACGTGTGGAAGCGACGATGAGTAATTTGGATTTATGTGGTTCACTAGTACGCAACGTTTTTTTTTTTTGAAGTGTGAATTGTAAACATTAAAACATATTTTGATGCCCATCTAGGCATGGTTGTGTTTTATAATTACGTATTTGGGCTGATTTTCCGGCGTAGATCTTTGTTTTGAAACTCTGCCGGAAATTCAGAATAAACATCCGAGAGAAATCGGTAACTTTGCGGCGTTGAAATTAAAATCATATCCGTGCCGGTACTCTGTCAAAAACATATTTGGCCTGGAGATTACAGACTACCGGCATAGTACCCAAAAACAGTTCAATGCCGGAACTCTGAATGACAGAGTTCCGGCATTGATTTTACTCTTTTTGAGAATGCCGGTACTGAAGAAAAACTTAGAAATTTATGTGATCTTGGCACATTCAAACTATGTAAAAGAGGTAATTTGACACAATTTTATCAACATAATAAATATAATAACAATACTAGATTGTATAAAAGAACAAACTCCAAAGTTATGTGTTTCCAAACCGAAAACAAATCAAACATAAACCAAGTCAAGCAAAGAGTTTAGCAAGACACACAAACAAACACATTGTTCAAGACTCACAAACAAAAATAAACCAACACTAGATTGTTCAAACCAAACTAATACTATAGAAGAAACACACGATCACTCGGTTCTTGGCTTCTTTGTCCTCTTCTTCCTTTCGCCCCATAAGTCTTTTGCCTCCGGATCTTTCATTTTGTCTATCTTTTGCTCGACGTTCTCCATTTCTTTTCCTGGTCAGCACCTCTCCTTTCTTGTTCTTTTTCTTAAAGAACTTTGACAAATTTCAATCCACGATTTGTTAAGGAATTTTTAAACATGTACTTAGTATGTACAATTGTATAAGTTCATAGATATATATTAAAAGAAAAGTAATGAACAAGACGTACGTACCAACAACGTAACGAGCTGTAGAAGTGCGGGTACAATTACCGGAGTTGTGGAGGGAGGTGCTGGTGGTGGAGGAACTTCTACGATAGCCGGGCGTACAACATAATGATGCGAGAACTTCCGATGACCTCTTAGGAAGGTTGGTTCGCTCTCATAACCGTTTTCAGCCAATTCCCAATCAGCCATATCCAACATAAGTCCTTGTTCTTCCCTTTCACTCCAATGTGCAAGAATAGGTTTTGGGTCGTAAACTACCATAGTATGGTTCTCATTTGATTGTCATTGAGGAAAGTCATGAGAGAATTTCTGATAAGATGTATCCGTGAGATCTTTTCGCTTGTACCCAAGTTGGCGCATTACACGGCGAGGGTTGTGCATAAAAAATCCTTTTGGATGAAATAACGATCCGTTGTAAAATGAAACATTATCACGCCTTTGCAAGTAAACTCCTCTGGCATTCCTATATGGGTCAAACACAACATGTTGGACAGCCACCGAGTCCAAAGCCAATCTCATTGCTAATAACCGTTTCTTGTTATTGGGCCTCGGGGTATTTTCGAAGAAGTATTTCCGACCTAGAGGCCTATTCTGTTGATATTCAGTTAAAGTACACAATCCTTTATACCGTATGAACATTTTTGGGAAGTGTTCATAAGCCCACACCTATGCCAATGAAAGATCGTTCCAATGAAATGTATAAGAAAATAAATAATTGGAAACTAACAAATTTAATGACAACGATCACAAAATAAGTAGTTCACTATACCTGAATTATGGTGAAATTCCTATTAAATTGACGGGCGTTCGCCTTAGAATCTCTACGCATTTCTGTCAAAAAATGTGCCAAAAAAGCAGTGCCCCATGAATACTCATGAACCTTTTCCAACGGATCCAAGTATTGTAGGTTGTTCATATGCACCATGTTACCATTAGCGTCAGGGAATATAGGGGAGCCCAAGATGAACAACATATAAGCAGCGACAGTTTGCTGAACTTTTTCGGGATTTAATTCCTTGTGCTTCGTATTCCCAAACAATTTAAAGAGTTTGACGAATGTGATATTCTTTGTCTTGGAATGCTTTGTCTTGTACATATTTTCCAAAGTGGTTTCCTTGTCCCATCCAAACAACTTTTTAGTCAGCTCATAGATCTTGTCCCATCCTAGGTCCTTACATTGATCTCCTTCCTTAACGGCTTTCCCAAGAACCTCTAGACCTAGTATTCTTTGGACATCTTCGGGGATAATGGACATCTCGCCAAAATGAAAATGCATGGTATCAGTTTCACCAAAAAACCTCTCCAAAAAGCAGCTCGCCGTGACGGTATCAGTGGCCACATAATTTTTTACCGCGGGATACAACCCAGATGCTCTGACTATTGCTTTAACAGCGTCACACTCAAACTTCAAAGGCCATACATCCGATTGTTGATGGTGGCTAACACGGAAGGCTTTCTTGTGGTCCTATAAAAACACACCAAACTTAATTAAATTCACTTGATCACAGATAAATAATATAATAACAAGATGCAAACGTCTTACATAAGTTTGATAGATCCAACGAGCCCAAGAGTGCTTGTAGGCAAATAAGAGTTGTGGGTTTATCGGTTCACCCCACTGTTTGCCATCATCGCGGTCTGGAATCATGTCATATCTATCCGGAAGGTGGGCTGGGGGTGCCTTTTCATTATCCTTAGGGGCTTCAACTCCAACATCAGTTTGTCCTAAGCCACCTGCTCGTTCTGGTTCAGAAAATTTTTCCCACTCATCATCATCATCACTGCTGGTTGAGTCCCTTATAGGTTGATCATGAATGACGACCTAAGCAGTAGCCGGATCAGGACGGCTACGTCGAGAAGACTAAGGTTTTGCTTCTACAACAACTTTGCCTTTTCCTTTGTTCTTTTGTGCTGCTGTAAACCTATGTTCCAATATGTAAACTGAGTAATATACTGGACGCCGGCGTAAAAATTGAACATAACATCAGTGCCGGCATACGTGCCGGCGTTCTAAATAAATAACACTCCATGCCGGTTGTCTTGAATTTTATACAGAGAATTAACATTTTTAGGTAAAGAAAACCGGCATGGTAAGTTAACATATCGACACTGCCGGAAGAGGTGCCGGAACTGTGGGATTTATGCTGGCATGATTTTCAAATTGAATTCTACCGCGAATCAAACATGTAACTGAATTTCAAATTGCAATTTTAAAATTTACTTTTAGTGTAGTAGAAAGACTAAACAACCAAGTTTCAATTTGTGTTTTCTAGTATGGGATAAACCCTAAAAATACTTCAATTCAACATATACATCACTTACCTAAGCAAATTTGTTATTCTCGCCTCACCAAGAGACTCTTGAGGCAGTTCTTGCGCTTTTGATTTCGATTTACCACCATCATTAACAGATTCTTCAGGATTGGGTATGGGTTTTTCACGAGGTTTGCGACGACCCATTGTCTTTGGTATAGAAGATGAAACAAAAAGGGAGATTGAATGATTTCCTTTCTATAACCGTCACTTAAATAGAATGAAGGAGTTTGTAACCGACGCATAAACTGGTATTAAGGATTTTGTAACCGTCAAATAAGTGGGATAAAATAGTTTGTAACCGTCAAATTAGTGGAATGAAGGAGTTTGTAACTTCCACATAACTTGTGTTTGTAACCGTCAGGATACCGGCATGGACAGATGGCACATTACACTGCCAGCATTATGACAATAATTTTCAATTGTAACCATGAAACCGGCATTGTATGTTGATCTATTTAACGCCGGCACAAGTAACGGGATAGTATATGGTAATTTTTCAATGACGGTAGGGGAAAGAAACTTGATGAAATAAACAACATTAACCGCATATTCTTAAGGAAATAAACTTAAAAACATTAACCCAAACTAATTGCAACTAACATCATTTCTTAAAGAAATAAACATAAACAACGTAACACATAAAATGAAAGATCTCAAGTCAATTGCAACTAACATCATTTCTTGGAACGAGATTCAAGGAGCAAAGCAGCTTCGAAATGCCGAAAAGGCTCTTTTTTCCACTTGGTATATGCGTCCTGAGCTTGATACCTATTCCCTCTGTATCTTGCAAGAAACTCGTTGTATTTGCGACATAATTTGTGAGTGCAGTTGTTCGATTTTGTACATAGAGATCACCGTAATCAATTCTGCGTTTCTTACAGTCCAACAAGTTATTCATGTAAGGACCAGTCCTAACAAGACCCCAAAAAATACCAGAAGGGCGATGATCTTCCGGCAAATCCGATACTATGTAGTAATTTTTAATCCACTCGGTTTCTTCCTCAACATCCGCTTCTATCTTAGCTTGTTTTTGACGTTTAAGGATCTCTTTAGCTTCTTTGCGATATTGTTCAAGCTTTGCTTCCTCTTCTTCTTCTCTTTTCCTCTTAAGTATCTCTTCTTTCATTGCGGCAATTGACTTGGTGGTTTATTCCTTCCTTCTTAGTTTTTCTAGTATTGTGGCAATTGATTTGGTGGTACTTGATGATTGATTTCCTATCGGAGTGGACAATTTGTTCCTCATAAGTTTTTCTTTTTCGAGGGCATTGATGAAATTGGTAGTTGGTGATTGATATGCCATCAGAGATATGTGTTGGAGCTAACAATTTTTTTTTTTCGAGGTATCAAGTGCAATGGGTGTATCCATTCCTTTAAATAGATGAGGACATAACGGCTCTTTTCCACTTTATCATTCCGGCATTGTCAGTAACTTAGATCCCACGCCGGCAATGCTCTTTGCTGGTCTATGGTTTAAAAAAATAGCCGTTAGGTATTGAATGGAGGAAGTACGACCATGCCGGTAGTGCATGCCGGCACGCTAATGTATATAACTTCAACGCCGAAACATGGATTATTGTAGACAAAATTTTAACACTTACCTCCGGCATAGAAAAATATACATTATCTATGCCGGTATTTGTGAATTTCAAAAATAAATGACTAGTTTTTTGAAAAATAAGACCGTTGGAGATTCATTTCTATATAATACCACCCATTCCTTTGGAAAAATCTGCACAAACCACCCACCAAAGGGTAGAATTGATAGTTTTGTCACTAGATTGACTAAGATTCCTAATTTTTAGAGCACCGCTTGGTCATACTCACAAGTTTTGGTATATTAAACTTGTTATTAATTTTAGTTGATCAAAATTATGTCTTGATTTATATATAGTCTACTAAAGTCAGTCTTGGACTAGGATTAAAGCATGGTAGTTGAGTATCAGAATTCACCAATCGACCTTGAAGATTGAAGACGACGTTAGCGGGAAATTCATCAATAAAGATATGTGAAGATTGACTATTCTATTTACTCATCTTATCTACCTTTCTGTCTACGGAGACATGTATGAATTTAGTATAGTGATGAACATTTGCAAAGAAGAATGAAAGCTAAAGCATAAGTCAAGTTAATTCTAAAAGTTCACAAATTGTTTTATTAGTTCACGAACTTGAACGTTTAAATATAAAGCCTTGATATTTTATCTCAATTAACTCTCGTATACGAACTGAATTGGTCAGTTCGTGAACTAGTCAATTTTGAGATAGTGCTGGACACTATTTAATTTAAAGGTACACGAACTGTTTGGAAAGTTCGTGAACTAGATGATTTTATATGTTTCTTGTATACCTTTTGTTTCCAAGTACACAAACTTTTTGACAGTTTGCGAATTGCCCAAATCAAAAGGTTCCCGAGTTATGAGACGACTTTGAGTTCACAAACTGTTTTGATAGTTCACGACTTTTAGTTGTTTTTTACAGAACCGCTTAACCCTGGCTCTCTAGCAAATAACTTGGTCCATTACTGTTGCACAATCTTCATTGAAACTCAAATCAAACTTCACATGCTTTCATGCACAATATATATGGAGAAGTTTAGCTTGCTTCAATACAAAGCAATTCGTAAACATGAAAACTAGTTCACGAACCTGCTTCGTTAGCATTTTTCATGAATATAAAAAGATTCCCTACGCACTAAAAACTCAGCCTCGACATTTCTATGTACTAGTTGCAGTCTAGAGTCCTCCTCCAAAAACTAGGTTTCCTTTGGAGACTGTATTAGGTTATGACTTTGAAAGACTTCATTAAATAGTTCTTGTTATCCAGATCTTGTTCTTATTTTTTAAAACTTTACATCAGGAACTTGATAGATAGAAATCATAAAGTTCTCCACATCTCAGACTTTATGATTCCACAATATAGATATCCAAATCACTTCTGGTTTGATTTGTTTATATTGTTCATTTGGGGTGGTAGTGATCTAGGATTCTCTTTCATTATAGTGTAAGTGTTCCAAATCCTTGAGGTTTGCTGAACTTGTTCTATTGCAAGCAAATTCCCAGGCGTTAAATGAAATATATCTAAAGGGAATCATATAGTCTTTTTGTTAGAGGAAAAACAAACATAAAAGTGTTAGGTTTATGTAACTTCTAGGCCTGTAGATGACGTCAGCTATGGAAATCGCCTTGCGTAGGGTCATACGAGATCCATGGGATGTAAAGGAGCGCAAGTGAAGCTGAATTGCTGGTAGGGTTGATTCGGTCTGAACTACATTCTGCATTCCAGCCCGAAGTCTGATTATAGGCTAATATTTGTAGCGGTTTAATATAATGTGGTGCTCAAGTTCTGGACTAGGTCTCGGGGTTTTTCTGCTTTGCAGTTTTCCTCGTTAACAAAATTTCGGGTGTCTTGTGTTTTTATTTTTCGCATTAGATTGTTTATCTCTCTTCTATTAATTAGAGCAACAAAATCTTAAATCTCCACTCTATGTAACCACCATATATTCTTGATTTAGAATTCCTTCGTCAAATCTGAAGAAACTCCGAATAATGTTCCCGTGTGAGCATTTCAAGACAGCCATCGAATATCATTCGTATTTATAACTCATCTATTACATTGAAAAGGATTTTGGTTATATATGCTGACTATTTAGGGGTTTATTTCAAATAATAAAAATGTATACGGACCTTAAAACAGAAAATGCACTACTTACTTCATCGTCTTTACTTTTCCTGTATAGTTCTTGAAAACACAGGGGTACCAAATACACCACCACCTTTGTCGTTCGACAACTTTGTATGGACAAAACCTAATACAACTGCAAGTAAACCAACTTAATTATCGTTGACAATATGTATATAGAGTTTATATCTCTTTCTCTTCCCAATCAATAATATATATAGACTAAGAAGTATGTGAGCTTGATTGTTAAGAAGATTACTTGGACGATCTCAAAAATCAATATTCAAGATCAATCTTATCGTATCCAAATAATCTAATCGGAATTGTGCCAAGTAATAAACTTGTTATCTATCTTTCAAGATACGAATTTTACAAGAAACAAGTCTCGTAATCAATCACAATTAGATTGACGTATCTTCTAAGATTGAATACATACTACTAAAATCCATTTATAATGATAAAAAATATAATACGGAAAAGAAAAAACATAAAACAACTGAAGTTTTGTTAACGAGGAAACCGCAACTGCAGAAAAACTCTGAGACCTCGTCCATATTTGAACACCAAATGGTACTAAACCGCTACAGACACTATCCTACTATCAGACTTCAGACTGGAATGTAGTTGAGATCAAATCCACTGGTAGGCCTGGAAGATGGGTAAATAATTTGGCCTACGGGTTATACATGCAAGTGCACGGCGTCTATTGGAGACGCGGCAAGTACGGGTCGATCCCACAAGGACTAGGGTGTGCTTGATTGATCAAGGCTTGGCTTAAACTGAATTTCTAGCAAATAAGTGACACAATTGTAAGTTATGAGATTGTTGTTGCGAAACGGCTGAGGTTGTGGTAGTGACGGTGAACTCTAACTAAGGCAAGCTGTGGTAAACTGCAAAGCACAAGGGTGGTTGATTCCACCACCGACCTCTTACTCGAGGCAATGTAGGTTGAATAATGATCTTGTGCCTTCATTTGAAGGTCTTAATTGGATTTTCACTAACTAAAGTTGCTAACTCACCCCTAGTATGAGTGGTCTTCTTACGGTACCACTCATCACGGGTTTGTAAGCTCCTTAATTAACTACTAGTCTTAAGCATTTTAGCACATGACAAGCAACAAACCAAACAGACATGCTTCACATTAAGGTCAGGGGTTTCCTCAAAACACCCCTGTGAACTAAATTAAAACATAACAAAGATAATAAAACACAATTAACATTAAAGTGACACTCTGGCTAATCCAGGCGTATCTTCTATCAACCCAATTCATCCATATTTATACATGCAACAGACCCCAAAATTCAAAACCCTAATTTAATTTAAAATAGAAATTAAATAAAAATCGTGTACCCATACTCTTTGAATCACGTTCCTCTCTTGTCAAATCGTCTCTGAGAACGCCATGCATCGGTTGTTGATTAACCCTAGCTCTAGCTTTCTCTAAGTTAGCCTCTAGGGTTGAGAGAAGCTAAGGAAGAAAACTAGCTCTAGAGAGGTAGAGCGAGGTAGGAGGTGGTGTGGTTGTGTGTCGGGGAGATGGTGGTGATGAGGGTTGTTGGTCGGGGCATGGAGGTGGTAGGCTGGGTTTTGCAGAGGTGAGAGCGACGGGAGAGGAGGAAAGAGAAGATAGAGGAGTAATTGGGTATGGCTCGATGGGTATAGGGTGTGTTCATTTTTTGTGAAGCATGAACAATGGGGAATGATGAGGCGGCCTAGCGAGCGTAGGATGGAGATAAGCGAGATACAGAACGGCTCGGGATATAGACATCTTCGGTGTTGAGCGGGAGCGGCGAGAGTTGATGTGCTAGGTGGAGCGACCGTTGGATGTAGGCGAGGAAGATCTCAATGGCTCGAGTGAGCGGGCTCGGATCCGGGTCATGGTTAGCTCAAGCCCATGTCTTCCTTGTTGGGTTGCAACCCGATTCGCGCGCGGAGTTTTGGCTATCTGCTCCATAGATGCTCGACTCAATTCTTTGCTATTTTGCTCCTCGGTTTCTCCAAGCTTTATTTATTACCTAAAAACACAAAATTAATTAATACAAATATTTATTCTTGAAAACAAGGAAAACACGAGAATGGGATAATATCGATTTCTAAGCGCAAAAGATGAGTAAAATGCCAATAAAAAGGTGTATAAATATGCACTATTTGGCACTCATCATCCACCCTCCAAGAAATTCAGTTACAGTCGCGCATCTTACGTCTCTTGAACCTCTCAAGGTTCTACGCAATTGATTCCCTTAGGCGCGTCTTTTACAACCTTAGAGTTGCTTCAACCTCAGTGAAGAATTTTGATACCAATCTTCCTCTAATAGATAAGCCTATTTGATTTCCCTTTAGATCAAAGATTAAGGCTTGGAAATCTATTTGAAATAGACAAAGCTAGCAAGCCTCACAATCCAGAACACTTACACTCACTTAGATGAGAAGTCTGGATCTTTTATTACCACCTCTCAAGAAAAAATTTAAGATCAATTTTGAGATATTTATCTTGAGGAATCACAAAGTTTGAGATGAAAAAAACTTTATGATTTCTATCTATCTTTCCGAAAGTGATTTACGAGAACCTCGGTAAGAGAAAGCAAGATCGGGATACACGAATTATCAAGGTAAAGATAGTGGAGACTTGGCTTCACGAATCCCCAAATTGAAGTCTTTTAGTCGTAAACTGGTAGGCCTCTAAGATGTATAAATTTATGACCTACTTGTAATACCGCAAGTGCACGGCGTCTATCGGAGACGCGGCAAGTACGGGTCGATCCACGAGAGACGAGGGGTGCTTACAATATTCTATGGCTACGCTTAAGCGACTTCAAATGAGTAACAAAGTAACAATGAGATAGTTTTGTGCCGATACGGCTGATGTTGAAAGTCAAAGCAATGAAGGCAAATGAAACAGTGACAAAGGTATGCTTGGGTTATCAATTCCACCACTAAATTCCTAGTATGTGCTCAACTAGTTGAGTTCTTGTTCTTATACCAGACAAGTGAAGCTTGTCACTTCTATCACTTATCTAAGAGTTTCTCCATATAAAGCTTCAATTATCAGCTGAATAACTAACCTAGAGTACTGGTTGTCTAATGAAGCACAACCAGTCAAGAGAATCAGTATTAAACATAGAAACAGAAAGTGAACACACTCAACTCGGTATTAGCTAACTACGGTGCATCCATGGTATTGGCATGCCTTTGTGAGAGAAAAAAAGGGTGAGGTGTTAAAATTGAAGCTATTTATTAAAATTAAGCTCTCAAGAACATTCAACAAATTGAACTCAAAACAGAGAATTAGGGTTTCAATGAAACCCTAACTGACTAAATTAAAACATAATAAAAATAACAAAGAACAGAAATTTAAACCTAATTGACTGCACTGGCTAATCCAGGCGTGTTTTCTAACATCACAATTCAGTTCTATTTATACATGCAACAGACTCAACAACCAAACCCTAATTCACAAAATCGAAAATAAATCAAAAATAAATCAAACCTACTCTAACCCATACTCTCTGATTCGGTTGTTGGCTCTACTCACGCTTCTCGACTCCATTAATCGATAGCTTACACAAGAACCCTAACCCTAGTTCCATTTATCTCTTTCATAGCCTCTAGAGTTGTTGAGAGAGGCTAGGAAAGGGATAACTAAAACTAGAGGTGACGAAGATGGAGCGGCTGTTGTGATGGCTTGTCGGGGTAAGGTGAGGTGGTGTTGTCTCTGGTGGTGGTATGGGGGAAGAAGGAGGTGGCGAGAGCGAGCTGCTCGATGGAGACGGGAGAGAAGAGAAGAAAGAGAAAGATGGAAGGGAAATGGTCTGCTCAGTGGGGGTATAGGGTATGGTTGATTCGGTGTAAAGCGGGTGCAGCAAGGACTTGAAGAGAAGGGCCTAGCGGCGTAGGATGGAGCTGATGGAGAGTCGAACGGCTCGGGGATGTAGACGGTTTTGGTGTGATCTAGTGTTGCACGGGGAGCAGCGATCTTCGATGCACGTGGAGGCAGCGACCGTTGGATGAGGGAGAAAGAAATCTCAACGTCTCGAAGAGACGGGCTCGGATCCGGGTCGTGGGTAGCTTTAGCCCATGTCTTCCTTGTTGGGTTGCAAGCTGATTCGCGCTGAGCTTTGGCTATCTCGCTCCATAGATGTTTGACTCCAATTCTTCGCTCTTTAGCTCCTCGGTTTCTCCGGACTTTATTTATTACCTAAAAACACAAAATTAATTAATACAAATATTTATTCTTGAAAACAAGGAAAATACGAATATGGGATAATATCTGATTTATGAGCACAAAAAATGAGTAAAATGCCAATAAAAAGGTGTATAAATATGCACTATTTGGCACTCATCAAATACCCCCAAACCTGAATTTTACTTGTCCTCAAGTGAAACAGAAAATAAGAAATCCTAACTATACCCCTGTCGCAGGTCTCTCGAATGCATTTAGCGTATGCACTAAGCCTTTAAACCCCCTAGGTGTCCCTAGTGGACGAGTTGTAGTCTCGTGAGGGTTTACCAGAGGTGTACCCACAAAACCTTCTCCAACTTCAGAGTGTAAAAGAGTCTCAAGCATCCAAGAAGCTATGAGGACATAGAGTTTCTGCATGCTAGTAACAGAAGTTAGAACTACCAAAGAACGCATTCTCATCCTTAAGTCTTGGCGAGAAGTAACCATACCATATGAAAGAATTCGGATTCGATTGTGATCATAAGTCTCAACTTCTGCCTCACCATTAGGGTTTTATGATAATTGCACTCAAAAAGATCGCTTTTTAGTCTCTCATGTGTGCGAGGCAGGAATAAAGAGAAAAATCCTGCACACGTTGTAGGTAAGAAGGATAACCTTCCGAAATAAAATCTGGAGACTCCACAGAAATGTGGACAAAAAGAATCTTTTTCTGATGATCTCTAAGGAGGGAAATCAACCATTAGAAAGGGGTGGGAGTACTCACTCACTTTTCACCCGATCGGCAATTAATATCACTCTCTCATAAGAACCATAGAAACGTCTTCAATCTTCGGTCTTCGGTCTTCAAATGTTGATGACGAACTTCTAAACTTCACAAAACTTGACAATTTTTAACTTTTCTACTCAAATTCCTTGTTGTTTGGATTTTTCTTTTTAAATTCTTCTTTACCATGGTGGTAGCAAAAATAAACTACAATATTTTTTTGATTTTTGAATTTTTTGATTTTTTATTTTTTTTTTTATTATTTTTTTTTAATTTACAATAAGTGAAAATAAAAATACAAATAATGAAACAACTAACTCCATGGACAAAGGACTTTATCACTCAATTTTTCCACAACTTGTATTGTCTTGATTTTATAAATTTTATTAATTCTCATCCTATTTTCTTTTCTTTGTTGTTTAAAAACCTTGGACTATCTCAACTTTTCTTTCAATATTCGGTTGCTCCGGTTCTTGTGATGATGTGTTTCTATGGGTCTTCTTGATTGAGAGAGAGAATGATGCTAACTACAAATCGGTATTTAGAAGGAGTTTTCATCTTTAGACGTCACCCTCATGATTGACAAAAACTAGCACTCAAGAGATCAAAAGTAGTCTTGAAAATGGTGCGAAGTTGGGTAGCTCACCATTCCTACCGGAATTTACGTAAGGTGACACACACTCTAATGACTTTTTCTAGAAAGTTGCAAAAAATGAAGATTGGTGCCTCACTTGATGTAAAATGGGTAGTCTCCACTATGGGTGATCACAATTCTACTACCGAATATCTAAACAGCACCTAATTCGCCCTCCGGTATGGTTAAATCCGACTTTAACGCTCTAATCAACTAAGGAACCCGATTGTGTTCTCCGGTACTTCTAACTTTTGTTATTTCGGTCAGATTCTCTATGTAAACATAGCTAGAAGCATGCTAGTGACTCTAAAATCTCTAAAAGTTGGAGGTTTTTATTTGCAAAAAGTTTTTTTTTTTTTTTTTTTTTTTTTTTTTGAAAATCAAAGGTAAAATAAAAGACTAAAAACTCTAAATGCAAATGCACCCCCAAACCTAAATCAAACATTGTCCTCAATGTGTCGACAGATAGGAAAAATTAAACAGTCACATACCATGAGAATTATGCTGAAAAGATAAAAGGGAAGAGATTACCGGTATGTCGGCGGGAGCAAGGTTGAGCTTCATTAGTCAAGGCTAAAATCCAACATTCTTAACGGAGATCATATCGGATTAGCATAATATATGCGCATGAAGACTCAACCGATTCAAGAAAAGAAAATTTAACAAGTCCTACTTGATATATACAATGAAAATTCACCATAAACTAACAATCTAAAGAGTTGAGGATCAACCCAATAGAAAATATATACAAATATCAACAATCTTACACAAATATAACATGAGAGTGCAAGTAAGACTGTAGATGTGAAAGAGTTTCCCCCAAACCTAAACTTGTGAACAGGTGTGTTTGTGAGAACAAAATCTTGCAATTTTAAAGGTACATCATGCAAAAGGTCTAACTCGAAATGAGTTTTGCTAAGAACAAATGAGACATACATATTCCAAGTTGTGGCTCCTTAAGAGTGTTATACTTTGATGCAAAATAGTCCAAGAGGACTTGGGAAGCATAAAGTTCTAGGCCTAAGTTAGGCATTTTTAGAAAAGTTGGTTTTGCAATTTTGTTACAAACTACACCTAGGTTTGGTGGAGGAGTTTCAATTTGTGACTCAGGAGAGAGGTTAGGTACATCTACGTTATTTTCATTTTTAAAATCATTTGTACCCTCACACACTTTCCTAAAGTCAGAAGAGGGTAAATCATGTTCATTTTCACAGGACAATTCCACAGGATCCATATCAACATCACATGCATGAATATCAGAAGAAGCATCATTCATAGGGTTCACGGAAGAGACAATTAATGTCTCTGAACCTAAAGATTCTATTACATTTTCAAAATACACATGCTCTTCATATTCATCATCATCATCATAGCAAGAATTCATCTCTCCATTCAAAAATGTAGTATTTTTAGTGTACTCATCTACCTCTGGATTAGGTTCATATTCAATGTTAGTTGCATGAGTAAGACTAGAAACACTATTTTCAATCCTATCATTTTGTAACTCAATCAGGTTCCTTTGAAGAATAATCTTGAGTTTTTCCATTGAAGGAAGTCTTCACTAGTGGGTATGCATTCCTCATATGGATATTCATTGTATAGTTGAGCATGAGGTTCACTAGAGAAGGAAATTCAGACATGTTGCTATATGGATGGTCATGCATTGCATTCATTTCAAGCCTAGCATTTTGCTCTATGAGTGTTTCCATTATTGATTGCAAACTAGGAGTTGGGGAGTATAAAATTGCTCATCTCCCCATTTTGTGGTGAATGATGCATGTGTGCAGGTTGATTATGGTCCCAATAGTCACTTCTAGACACTTCGTACATTGGATTATCATGGTTTTCCCTAGACTGTCTAAAAGCATGCAAAATATAACAGTATTCAGCAGGGTGGTCTAAGCCACCACATAAGGTGCAAGCATGCATTTCATATTGCCTAGAAAAAGTAGATTCGACAGATTGCTTTTCTAAAGCAGATAGTCGAGCTTCTAATTGATCTAAAAGTGATGACTGGGTATGAGAAAATTGTTCATTTTCAACCTGTGGTGGATGATGCATGTGATCATAATGATTAGGGTATGTGAGGTCAGGGCCCTGAGAAGGCCCATAAAATTCCCTAAAGTCACTATGGTATGTGGGGTGTTCATCTGTGAAAGGTGCCCGTAAGCAAGCACTCTAAGGGATTTATTTGTTCCATCCCAGATCGGACCAAAATCGACATGATTTATCAACTCAAATTGAACTCAAAGCCCAGTTGAAGTGGACTAAGTTTGGTTTTGTTGGGAAAGTTTGGTTTATGTGGGTTTTGGTTTGGTTTTGTAGGAAGCCCAGCAATTGTGTGCAAAGCCTAGGTTGTGTGGGCTCAATTTCTTGACACTGACCCAGCTAATAGGTTTAGCCTAAGCAGCCCAGATGGTGTGACTTAGTGAAACTGGTTCTAGCCCAGCAGATGGGACTTAATCTTTTGCACAGCCCAGCAGACTATGGGCTCAGTTTGGTTTGTTTCAGCCCAGGTTGGGTTCAGTTAGCCCAGCTGATGTTCAGCCCAACAGATGTGGGTTTAGCTAGCCCAGGTTGGGTTCAGTGGGCTGGTTTGGTGTAAGCCCAAGTAATGAGTTTAGTTAGCCCAGTGGAACTGGGTTTCAGTTATAAACAACCCGATTCAACTCGGTAAATCGCTGAGTTAGGATTGACTCAGCTATTCAGGGAGTCAACTCAACTCTGCCGGTTTAACTCAGTGAACAGTAACCAGTTCACTCACTTAGCTTAGTCAGACTTTTACTCAGCTGAGTCAAAGTTTTCTATTCAGCCCTCACTTAGCTCACAACTGAGAGCTTCAGTTGCTCAAATCTGGCAGGGCTAATGGCATACAAGGTACAGGCTAAGCATAGATTTGTCACAGGTTTGCAACTATTGACAGGGTCTTGCTCAGGTGAGACAGGTTATGCTCAAATGATGGTAGCAGGGTTTGCAACCTGGCGCAAACTTGCAGCTTCAGGGGCTAGCAAGTGAGCATGTGGCTCTCAAGGTTGCAGCTCTAATGGCTCATGCTCAGGGTGTGCAGGGTATGCTCAAGTGATGGCAGGTTAAACATGCAAAGGGCTGCCACAGTTTAAAAATACAGCTACGAGGGTGATAAAGAGTTATGCTCGGTGATGGGCACCTTACAAGGTTTCCCACAAGGTGCACGGAGTCGAGCTCGGGAGTGCCAAATGGGTTAAAAAGTAACTCGGGGTGCTTAGTGAATTCAACACAGGGAGTCACCAGCTCACTAAAGATGATACATCACTGCTCAGTTTAGTAGTGCTCAGCATCCACAAATTGATAGCAACACAGCTTGAGTCACAGGACTGCTATTCGTACTCACAGCTTCAGGGGGCTGGAGGGTTATAGCAAAGTTCACAGCTGAACTATAGCTCAATTCACCCAAAACACAGATTTTATGTATATTTCAAAACACAGATTTCAATGCAATGCAGGTGGTAGACTAGCTTTAACAGATCACAGATTACAGTCCTAGCATGCATATATGGAGTGAAAAAGGAATTGAGAGTGACCAACTTGCTTAGCCACAGTGGCTGTATTGCTCAATTCTTTGTCTTTCCCTGGGCTTGCTCTGTTTGTGCTTCCTAGCCTTTCTCCCTTTTGGTTTGCACGGTCAGCATATAAGAGGCACCTGCTAGCTCAACACAGAAAATCAGTTTTCTGAAGTGCTAGTTCAAAGCAAATAGAATAATACAAGATGACTAAATGACTAAACTATACTAGCAATGCAGATTAAATGACTAAATGACTAAATGACTAAATGATTAAACGACTAAACCACTATGGAGCTGGACAGAGCTTAATTGACTAAATTATGCTAGCAGTGCGGTTGTGTGCAGTGTGCTAAGTTACCGGCGAGAGTGCAATGATTGATGGGATGTACAGGGGTGTAATGCAGGGCAAAGACTAAGAAGGGAAAGATGGAAATTACAGCTAGCTATGCAGATATGCAGGGTTTGACAAAAACTAGATGCAAGAATGCAATAATAGAAAGTTATAAAGGATGCAGAAATCAGCAAGTTACAGCTAAGTTATACAAGTTAAGGGCTAAAACTTCAATGCAACATGAGTATTTACAGGGAGGAATGGAATTCCAGTCAAGATAAGCCAAAAATCGACAAGGCACACGCCAAGTCCCCGGCAACGGCGCCAAAAATTTGGTAGGCCTGGAAGATGGGTAAATAATTTGGCCTACGGGTTATACCGCAAGTGCACGGCGTCTATTGGAGACGCGGCAAGTACGGGTCAATCCCACAAGGACTAGGGTGTGCTTGATTGATCAAGGCTTGGCTTAAACTGAATTTCTAGCAAATAAGTGACACAATTGTAAGTTATGAGATTGTTGTTGCGAAACGGTGAGGTTGTGGTAGTGACGGTGAACTCTAACTAAGGCAAGCTGTGGTAAGCTGCAAAGCACAAGGGTGGTTGATTCCACCACGACCTCTTACTCGAGGCAATGTAGGTTGAATAATGATCTTGTGCCTTCATTTGAAGGTCTTAATTGGATTTTCACTAACTAAAGTTGCTAACTCACCCCTAGTATGAGTGGTCTTCTTACGGTACCACTCATCACGGGTTTGTAAGCTCCTTAATTAACTACTAGTCTTAAGCATTTTAGCACATGACAAGCAACAAACCAAACAGACATGCTTCACATTAAGGTCAGGGGTTTCCTCAAAACACCCCTGTGAACTAAATTAAAACATAACAAAGATAATAAAACACAATTAACATTAAAGTGACACTCTGGCTAATCCAGGCGTATCTTCTATCAACCCAATTCATCCATATTTATACATGCAATGAGACCCCAAAATTCAAAACCCTAATTTAATTTAAAATAGAAATTAAATAAAAATCGTGTACCCATACTCTTTGAATCACGTTCCTCTCTTGTCAAATCGTCTCTGAGAACGCCATGCATCGGTTGTTGATTAACCCTAGCTCTAGCTTTCTCTAAGTTAGCCTCTAGGGTTGAGAGAAGCTAAGGAAGAGAAAACTAGCTCTAGAGAGGTAGAGCAGGTAGGAGGTGGTGTGGTTGTGTGTCAGGAGATGGTGGTGATGAGGGTTGTTGGTCGGGGCATGGAGGTGGTAGACTGGGTTTTGCAGAGGTGAGAGCGACGGGAGAGGAGGAAAGAGAAGATGGAGGAGTAATTGGGTATGGCTCGATGGGTATAGGGTGTGTTCATTTTGCTGTGAAGCATGAACAGCGGGGAATGATGAGACTGGCCTAGCGAGCGTAGGATGGAGATAAGCGAGATCTGAACGGCTCAGGATATAGACATCTTCGGTGTTGAGCGGGAGCGGCGAGAGTTGATGTGCTAGGTGGAGCGACCGTTGGATGTAGCTGAGGAAGATCTCAATGGCTCAGAGTGAGCGGGCTCGGATCCGGGTCATGGTTAGCTCAAGCCCATGTCTTCCTTGTTGGGTTGCAACTGATTCGCGCGCGGGTTTTGGCTATCTGCTCCATAGATGCTCGACTCCAATTCTTTGCTATTTTGCTCCTCAGTTTCTCCAAGCTTTATTTATTACCTAAAAACACAAAATTAATTAATACAAATATTTATTCTTGAAAACAAGGAAAACACAGAATCTGGGATAATATCTAATTTCTAAGCGCAAAAGATGAGTAAAATGCCAATAAAAAGGTGTATAAATATGCACTATTTGGCACTCATCATCCACCCTCCAAGAAATTCAGATTCTGATCGCGCATCTTACGTCTCTTGAACCTCTCAAGGTTCTACGCAATTGATTCCCTTAGCTGACGTCTTTTACAACCTTAGAGTTGCTTCAACCTCAGTGAAGAATTTTGATACCAATCTTCCTCTAATAGATAAGCCTATTTGATTTCCCTTTAGATCAAAGATTAAGGCTTGGAAATCTATTTGAAATAGACAAAGCTAGCAAGCCTCACAATCCGGAACACTTACACCCACTTAGATAAGAAGCCTGGATCTTTTACCACCTCTCAAGAACAATCTTTGAAAATCACATAAGATTAATTTTCAGATATTTATCTTGAGGAATCACAAAGTCTGAGATTAAGAGAACTTTACGATTTCTAACTATCTTTCCTGAAAGTGATTTACGAGAACCTCGGTAACAGAAAGCAAGATCAGGATACACGAATTATCAAGGTAAAGATAGTCAGACTTGGCTTCACGAATCCCCAAATTGAAGTCTTTTAGTCGTAAACTGGTAGGCCTCTAAGATGTATAAATTTATGACCTACTTGTAATACCGCAAGTGCACGGCGTCTATCGGAGACGCGGCAAGTACGGGTCGATCCACAGAGACGAGGGGTGCTTACAATATTCTATGGCTACGCTTAACTGACTTCAAATGAGTAACAAAGTAACAGCAGATAGTTTTGTGCCGATACGGCTGATGTTGAAAGTCAAAGCAATGAAGGCAAATGAAACAGTGACAAAGGTATGCTTGGGTTATCAATTCCACCACTAAATTCCTAGTATGTGCTCAACTAGTTGAGTTCTTGTTCTTATACCAGACAAGTGAAGCTTGTCACTTCTATCACTTATCTAAGAGTTTCTCCATATAAAGCTTCAATTATCAATTTGAATAACTAACCTAGAGTCTTGGTTGTCTAATGAAGCACAACCAGATCAAGAGAATCGGTATTAAACATAGAAAAGGTTTGAACACACTCAACTCGGTATTAGCCTAACTACGGTGCATCCATGGTATTGGCATGCCTTTGTGAGAGAAAAAAGGGGTGAGGTGTTAAAATTGAAGCTATTTATTAAAATTAAGCTCTCAAGAACATTCAACAAATTGAACTCAAAACGAGAGAATTAGGGTTTCAATGAAACCCTAACTCGACTAAATTAAAACATAATAAAAATAACAAAGAAAGTAAATTTAAACCTAATTGTTGCCTTTGGCTAATCCAGCGTGTTTTCTAACATCACAATTCAGTTCTATTTATACATGCAACAGACTCAACAACCAAACCCTAATTCACAAAATCGAAAATAAATCAAAAATAAATCAAACCTACTCTAACCCATACTCTCCGATTCGGTTGTTGGCTCTACTCGCTTCTCGACTCCATTAATCGATAGCTTACACGAGAACCCTAACCCTAGTTCCATTTATCTCTTTCATAGCCTCTAGAGTTGTTGAGAGAGGCTAGGAAAGGGATAACTAAAACTAGAGGTGACGAAGATGGAGCGGCTGTTGTGATGGCTTGTCAGGGTAAGGTGAGGTGGTGTTGTCTCTGGTGGTGGTATGGGTGAAGAAGGAGGTGGCGGAAGCGAGCTCTGCTCTGATGGAGACGGGAGAGAAGAGAAGAAAGAGAAAGATGGAAGGGAAATGGTCTGCTCGAGTGGGGGTATAGGGTATGGTTGATTCGGTGTAAAGCAGGTGCAGCAAAGGACTGAAGAGAAGGGCCTAGCGAGCGTAGGATGGAGCTGATGGAGATCTGAACGGCTCAGGGATGTAGACGGTTTTGGTGTGATCTAGTGTTGCACGGGAGCAGCGATCTTCGATGCACGTGGAGGCAGCGACCGTTGGATGAGGGAGAAAGAAATCTCAACGTCTCAGAAGAGACGGGCTCGGATCCGGGTCGTGGGTAGCTTTAGCCCATGTCTTCCTTGTTGGGTTGCAACTGATTCGCGCGCGGGCTTTGGCTATCTGCTCCATAGATGTTTGACTCCAATTCTTCGCTCTTTAGCTCCTCAGTTTCTCCGGACTTTATTTATTACCTAAAAACACAAAATTAATTAATACAAATATTTATTCTTGAAAACAAGGAAAATACAGAATATGGGATAATATCTGATTTATGAGCACAAAAATGAGTAAAATGCCAATAAAAAGGTGTATAAATATGCACTATTTGGCACTCATCAAATACCCCCAAACCCGAATTTTACTTGTCCTCAAGTGAAACAGAAAATAAGAAATCCTAACTATACCCCTGTCGCGAGTCTCTCGAATGCATTTAGCGTATGCACTAAGCCTTTAAACCCCTAGGTGTCCCTAGTGGACGAGTTGTAGTCTCGTGAGGGTTTACCAAAGGTGTACCCACAAAACCTTCTCCAACTTCGAGTGTAAAAGAGTCTCAAGCATCCAAGAAGCTATGAGGACATAGAGTTTCTGCATGCTAGTAACAGGAAGTTAGAACTACTAAAGAACGCATTCTCATCCTTAAGTCTTTGAGCGAGAAGTAACCATACCATATGAAAGAATTCGGATTCGATTGTGATCATAAGTCTCAACCACGCCTCACCATTAGGGTTTTATGATAATTGCACTCAAAAAGATCGCTTTTTAGTCTCTCATGTGTGCAGCGGGAATAAAGAGAAAAATCCCGCACACGTTGTAGGTAAGAAGGATAACCTTCCGAAATAAAACTGGAGACTCCACGAAATGTGGACAAAAAGAATCTTTTTGATGATCTCTAAGGAGGGAAATCAACCATTAGAAAGGGGTGGGAGTACTCACTCACTTTTCACCCGATCGGCAATTAATATCACTCTCTCATAAGAACCATAGAAACGTCTTCAATCTTCGGTCTTCGGTCTTCAAATGTTGATGACGAACTTCTAAACTTCACAAAACTTGACAATTTTTAACTTTTCTACTCAAATTCCTTGTTGTTTGGATTTTTCTTTTTAAATTCTTCTTTACCATGGTGGTAGCAAAAATAAACTACAATATTTTTTTGATTTTTGAATTTTTATTTTTTTATTTTTTTTTTTATTTTTTTTTTTAATTTACAATAAGTGAAAATAAAAATACAAATAATGAAACAACTAACTCCATGGACAAAGGACTTTATCACTCAATTTTTCCACAACTTGTATTGTCTTGATTTTATAAATTTTATTAATTCTCATCCTATTTTCTTTTCTTTTTCTTTGTTGTACATAAACCTTGGACTATATCAATTTTTCTTTCCATATTCTGATGATGCTCCGCTTGTTGACGATGATGTGTTTCTATGGGTCTTGCTGATTGAGAGAGAGAGTGATGCTAACGGCAAATCGGTATTTAGAAGGAGTTTTCATCTTTAGACGTCACCCTCATGATTGACAAAAACTAGCACTCAAGAGATCAAAAGTAGTCTTTGAAATTGGTGCGAAGTTGGGTAGCTCACCATTCCTACCCGGAATTTACGTACGGTGACACACACTCTAATGACTTTTCTAGAAAGTTGCAAAAAATTGAAGGTTGGTGCCTCACTTGATGTAAAATGGGTAGTCTCCACTATGGGTGATCACAATTCTACTACCGAATATCTAAAGACACCTAATTCGCCCTCCAGGTATGGTTAAATCCAACTTTAACGCTCTAATCAACTAAGAAACCCGATTGTGTTCTCCGGTACTTCTAACTTTTTGTTATTTCGGTCAAAACTCTCTATGTAAACATAGCTAGAAGCATGCTAGTGACTCTAAAATCTCTAAAAATTGGAAGTTTTTACAAAAAGAGTTTTTGAATTATTTTTTTTTTTTTTTTTTTGTAAAATTAAAAGATAAAATAAAAGACTAAAAAACTCTAAATGCAAATGCACCCCCAAACCTAAATCAAACATTGTCCTCAATGTGTCTACATATAGAAAAAAATTTAAACAGTCACATACCGAGAGAACTATGCTGATAAGAGAAAAGGGAAGAGATTACCGGATGTCGGCGGTAGCAAGGTTGAGCTTCTTTAATCAAGGCAAAATCCAACATTCTCAGTGGGGATCATATCAGATTAGCACAATATATGCGCAAGAAGACTCAACCGATGTAAGAAAAGAAAAATTTAACAAGTCCTACTGGATATATACAATGAAAATTTACCATAAACCAACAGTCTAAAGAGTTGAGGATCAACCCAATAGAAAATATATACAAACATCAACAGTCTTACACAAATATAATATGAAAGTGCAAGTAAGACTGCAAATGTGAAAGAGTTTCCCCCAAACCTAAACTTGTGAACGGGTGTGTTTGGGAGCACAAAATCTTGCAATTTTAAAGGTACATCATGCAAAAGGTCTAACTCAAAATGAGTTTTGCTAAGAACAGGCAGACATACACATACCAACTGTGGTTCCCTAAAGGTGTTATACTTTGATGCAAAATGGTCCAAGAGGACTTGGGAAGCACAAAGCTCTAGGCCTAAATTAGGCATTTTCAGAAAAGTTGGTTTTGCAATTTTGTGACAAACTACACCTAGGTTTGGTGGAAGAGTTTCAATTTGTGACTCAGGAGAGAGGTCAGGTACATCTAAGTTGTTTTCATGTATAAAATCATTTGCACCATCACACACTTTCCCAAAGTCAGACGAGGGTAAATCATGTTCATTTTCACAGGATAATTGCACAGGTTCCACATCATCATCACATATATGAATATTAGAAGAAGCATCATTCATAGGGTTCACAGAAGAGACACCTAATGTCTCTGAACCTAAAGATTCTACTACATTTTCAAAATACGCATGCTCTTCATATTCATCATCATCATCATCATAGCAAGAATTCATCTCTCCATTCAAAATTGTAGTATTTTCAGTGTACTCATCTACCTCTGGATTAGGTTCATATTCAATGTTAGTTGTATGAGTAAGACTAGAAACACTCTTTTCAATCCTATCATTTTGTAATTCAATCAGGTGAAGAATCATTTTGAGTTTTTCTATTGAAGGAGAGTCTTCACTAGTGGGTATGCATTCCTCATATGGATATTCATTGTATGGTTGTGCATGAGGTTCACTAGAGAAGGGAAATTCAGACACGTTGCTATATGGATGGTCATGCATTGCATTCATTTCAAGCCTAGCATTTAGCTCCATGAGTGTAGCCATTGTTGATTGCAAACTAGGAGTTGAAGGAGTATAAAATTGTTCATCTCCCCACTGTGGTGAATGATGCATGTGTGCAGGTTGATTATGGTCCCAATAGTTGCCAGCATAGTCACTTCTAGACACTTCGTGCATTGGATTATCATGGTTTTCCCTAGACTGCCTAAAAGCATGCAAAATATAACAATACTCAGCAGGGTGGTCTAAGCCACCACATAAGGTGCAAGCATGCATTTCATATTGCCTAGGGGAATTAGATTTGACAGATCGCTCATGTGATTGCCTTTCTAAGGCAGATGGTCGAGCTTCTAATTGATCTAAAAGTGATGATTTGGGTATGAGAAAAGTGTTCGTTTTCAACCTGTGGTGGATGATGTATGTGATCATAATGATTAGGGTATGTGAGGTCAGGGCCCTGAGGAGGCTCATAAAATTCCCTAAAGTCACTATGGTATGTGGGGGGTTCATCCTGTGAAGCGTGCCCGTAAGCACGCTCTCTAAGGGATTTGTTTCCATCCCAGAGATGCGAGACCAAAATCCTGACATGATTTATCAACTCAAATTGAACTCAAAGCCCAGTTGTAGTGGACTTAGTTTGGTTTATTGGGTTTCATTTGGTTTAAATGGGCTGATTTGGTTTAAGAGGGCTTTGGTTTGGTTGGGATTTGGTTTTGTGGGCTGTAGACTTGGTTATGTGCAAAGCCCAGGTTGTGTGTAAATGCACAGCCCAGTTACACAAGCTTATGTGGGCTTAGTTGGTTGCAGCCCAGCTTGATTGCAAAGGAGTAGAGCCCAGGTGCTGTTAAATGGGCTTCAGTTATGTGCAAAGCCCAGCAGTGTGAAATTGCACAGCCCAGGTTGCTGAGGGCTTAGTTTGGTTTGTGCTCAAACTCAGAGCTCAGGGTTACGGCACAGACTCTAGCAAAGAGTCGGCAACTAGTTTATCATACAGTTATGAGGCACAAAAGCATTCAGCTATAAAGGGGCCACTCACCTGAATTCGATAAGTTGCAGGGGTTGCTATGGCTATGCGCCTTGCTCTTGTCTTTCTTGGGTTGGCTTGCACAGCAACACAAGTACCACTGCAAGTTCAGCTATCACAGAGAGTGATGCAGCTGAGTTGTTGTATTGCAGTGTACACAAGCTGCCAGGTTATCAGCTAAATGAACCAAATGCTCTGAACAAAATTCAGTGTGACACACTGAATGAATAAAATGCAATGAGCACTGAGCACTGAATGAGGTAAAGTTATGAGCAAGTTTCAAAAGCAAGGGTGCTCAAACAGGGTAGTGATGCAGGATATACAATGACTAAGCTAAGTTACAATGATTAAGCCAAAAATTGCAATGATAGAATGCAATACAAGTTGCAAAAACTAAAAAAAAAAAAAAAAAAGAAAAGTAAATGAAGCAAACATAGAAAACTTAACAGCTATACTACACTAAATTATGCAGGGATAATGCACAAAAACAATGCTAATAACAATGCACAAGGAAGCAAAGTTAAACTAAATTATGCAGGGATACTACACTAACACAGGGCTAATGATGCAGGGATATATACAGGGTTGAGAATCAGTAAAGATTAGCCGAAAATCACAGGGCACACGCCAAGTCCCCGGCAACGGCGCCAAAAACTTGATAGGCCTCTAAGATGTATAAATTTATGACCTACTTGTAATACCGCAAGTGCACGGCGTCTATCGGAGACGCGGCAAGTACGGGTCGATCCACAGAGACGAGGGGTGCTTACAATATTCTATGGCTACGCTTATCTGACTTCAAATGAGTAACAAAGTAACAGCAGATAGTTTTGTGCCGATACGGCTGATGTTGAAAGTCAAAGCAATGAAGGCAAATGAAACAGTGACAAAGGTATGCTTGGGTTATCAATTCCACCACTAAATTCCTAGTATGTGCTCAACTAGTTGAGTTCTTGTTCTTATACCAGACAAGTGAAGCTTGTCACTTCTATCACTTATCTAAGAGTTTCTCCATATAAAGCTTCAATTATCAGCTGAATAACTAACCTAGAGTACTGGTTGAAGCACAACCAGTCAAGAGAATCAGTATTAAACATAGAAACAGAAGCTGAACACACTCAACTCAGTATTAGCCTAACTACAGTGCATCCATGGTATTGGCATGCACTGTGAGAGAAAAGGGGTGAGGTGTTAAAATTGAAGCTATTTATTAAAATTAAGCTCTCAAGAACATTCAACAAATTGAACTCAAAACAGAGAATTAGGGTTTCAATGAAACCCTAACTGACTAAATTAAAACATAATAAAAATAACAAAGAACAGAAATTTAAACCTAATTGACTGCACTGGCTAATCCAGGCGTGTTTTCTAACATCACATTCAGTTCTATTTATACATGCAACAGACTCAACAACCAAACCCTAATTCACAAAATCGAAAATAAATCAAAAATAAATCAAACCTGCTCTAACCCATACTCTCGATTCGGTTGTTGGCTCTACTCCGCTTCTCTCGACTCCATTAATCGATAGCTTACACAGAACCCTAACCCTAGTTCCATTTATCTCTTTCATAGCCTCTAGAGTTGTTGAGAGAGGCAGGGAAAGGGATAACTAAAACTAGAGGTGACGAAGATGGAGCGGCTGTTGTGATGGCTTGTCAGGGTAAGGTGAGGTGGTGTTGTCTCTGGTGGTGGTATGGGTGAAGAAGGAGGTGGCGCAGAGCAGAGCTCTGCTCTGATGGAGACGGGAGAGAAGAGAAGAAAGAGAAAGATGGAAGGGAAATGGTCTGCTTTCGAGTGGGGGTATAGGGTATGGTTGATTCGGTGTAAAGCGAAAAGAAAGGGGCGAAGAGAAGGGCCTAGCGAGCGTAGGATGGAGGCGATGGAGATCCGAACGGCTCGGGGATGTAGACGGTTTTGGTGTGATCTAGTGTTGCACGGGAGCAGCGATCTTCGATGCACGTGGAGGCAGCGACCGTTGGATGAGGGAGAAAGAAATCTCAACGTCTCAGAAGAGACGGGCTCGGATCCGGGTCGTGGGTAGCTTTAGCCCATGTCTTCCTTGTTGGGTTGCAACTGATTCGCGCGCGGGCTTTGGCTATCTGCTCCATAGATGTTTGACTCCAATTCTTCGCTCTTTAGCTCCTCAGTTTCTCCGGACTTTATTTATTACCTAAAAACACAAAATTAATTAATACAAATATTTATCTTTGGCTATCTGCTCCATAGATGTTTGACTCCAATTCTTCGCTCTTTAGCTCCTCAGTTTCTCCGGACTTTATTTATTACCTAAAAACACAAAATTAATTAATACAAATATTTATTCTTGAAAACAAGGAAAATACAGAATATGGGATAATATCTGATTTATGAGCACAAAAAATGAGTAAAATGCCAATAAAAAGGTGTATAAATATGCACTATTTGGCACTCATCATAAACCTAATTATGTTTCTCAGAGGAAACCTAGGTTTATAGAGTATGACTCTAGCTATCAACTAGGAACAAAATATCAGGGATTGAATTTCCCAGTTGAAAGAGCATCTCTATTTATAGTTTTCAAGACCAAGGGTCGCTTAGAATTCAAGATAAAATAACTTGAGAATCAGGCAAACACTTTCTGTCTAAATGGAACTCTAATTAGGGTTTCAATTAAAATATGTGAGAACTAATCTTGAAAATACAATGGAAGAATATACACAGTGGTCCGGTTACAAAACTGTGTATAATGACCATCCTGTTTTGGCAAATATGCCTAAAAGTAAGTTGAAGTTCATTTAAACACTGAAGAATTCTAAGCATGATGCACACACATAAGTGTTTTAGTGATCAGTGAAGGCTTAGAAGTGTTTAAGAGAGTCATAGCAATGCTAAACATATTTACATAAAAAAAAGTCTTTGAGCATCTGTTAAATTCTACTAGGACCATTAGTAAAACGGTTTGCCAACCCTACTCGGCTCGAGAACTCAAATGTACATTGTTCGCGAACTAGGTTCGCCAATCTTACTCGGTTCATGAACTCAGATGAACCTGGGTTCACCAACCTTAAGCCTTTTATGCCAACACCAAAAATCGATTCACGGTTCGTAAACCGGGTTCGTGAAAGAAAGAAATCAAAACCAAGTTTATTCATGAATAAATCGAAATCGAGCACCACTTTCTGTTTATGATTGACCGGTATGGATAGAAATGCTTACAGAGATGTTATGATCGAATGCACGCAAGTAGGAGTTTCGTGAGTGAGAAAAAAAGACCCGTGCATAGCACGGGTGAAAAACTAGTTCATAATAGAGATGGTATCCTTAGAGCAACTTTAGTGTTGTTGCTATAAGCCATATATGGCAACAAAAGCAGGCACACTCCTATCTGCTATAAGTCCCATATTTCTATATTCTCAAACGGGGTGTCTATATATGAGAACTTTCTTTGGCAAATTTCATATATAGCTTCCCGCAGTTATAAAATGCGTTGGACATAAATGTTAATTTAAATTGCGTGGAACTTCAAAAAGGTGTTGAAGCTTACGTTTATTAGTAAAACGTTCTCTAAGATAGCGTGCGGATCAAACGTTATTTAAGAAATCGTTTTCATAAACGTACATATTGTTAGCGTGTAGCCTCCAACGCATTTTATAATTGCGGCTAACTTGAACGTAATTTCAATAGACGAAATTACGTTCAACTGCACGTTTATATTAAAAGCGTTTATACTAGACTCATTTTATAACTCCTTCTCAACTACTAGACTCATTTTATAACTCCTTCTCAACATTTTATAACTCCTCCTCCACTGAACGTTGCTATTAATAACGTTTGCTGAAACTTATTTGATAAAACCATCTAATAAAAACGTAGTTATAAACCCCGTTTATAACTGAACGTGTTTATAAAAACCATCTAGACTAAGACGCGGTTTAAGATGCCGTTTGGTTAAAAGTAATTATAGAAAACGTTTAATGGACAAACGGTTTTTTAAACCCCGTGGTGTAGAAGACAAAATTATAAATTGCGTTGAAACCACACGCTATTGTAAAATGCGTTTGAGTTGGACGGATTCTTTGATTTCGTTTCTCCTGAAACGGTGATATTAAGTATGTTGATCGGTCTCCTACTACGTCGTATACCAAATTGCTAAGCCAAAAAAGCCATATATGGCTTGAGAATTTGAGAATACAGTAACTCAACGCTGCAGTTGCTCTTACCACAACCAGAGTCATTCCAATAAATTTATCTTACTTTGCATTTATCCAATCGATTTTGCCAAATAAATCTAACAATAAAAATATACTGTCATTCACCAACATAGAAAGCGTTATTTCAGATTGCTACTCCTTTTCGACCTATTTGTGTTTTATTTTGGGTGGGCCGTTAGGGTTTCTTTGCGCTTGCTGCATGTTTAAAAGCTAATCGATTCACTCACAATGGTACTTTGACTCACGAGGCAGATGATACTTTGAAATTAGTATCGGCCAATAAAGCAGCTCCAACTCCGGAAGCATCATGGAATTGTTCTATAACCACATATTCAAATTTCTCTGGACCAAGCAGCTCCTTAACTGCTTCTTTGAGATATAATTTGTACTGTGGATATTGTTCATATAAACTTCCATCAATAGCCACCACGGACCTTTTCCCATAAATAAATCCCTGTGTATCTTGTTCCATTTTCTTAAGAATTCCGACTATGCCTGCACCAGCTAATCGTGCTCCTCTTTTGACAATAGCATCAATCACCTCTACAGCAGTTTTTCTCATGTTTAAGGTGGTCTCGACCTGTTCACAAATTAAATACATGAGTTCCATGAGTTCCATTGATGACTTTCATCAGTAGAAAATTGGATGTCTGACGGACAGACAGATAAGAGAAGTTACCTTGAATGTTTCTTTTAATATTGATCCAACACTTTTCAGGTCGTCGGAATCGTCCTGCTGCATTTCATTTAATTCCCGTGTACTATAAAATAGAAACTGCAGACTTCAGATTTTTACATAGAGAGAAAACAAAGAAAATATGCTACTACATGAAGTGTCTAGTGCTGTCCTGTGCGGCGGTACGCCCAGAACAACCACCTATGACCACGAAATCGACTACGTATGCAAAATAAAGGTTTAGTAGGAATAATATTTGCCTTAGAACAGCAGAAGGCGTGTAGTGTTCACCAAACAAATTCTCCGATTCAGCCATCTTGAGCAAAATTCTACTCACAATTTCGCCTAGGTATTTACCAGATATCATCTTCTCAAATATCTGTTTACGGCAATTGATAATACACAATATCAGTTTAGCTTATTTGCAAGGGAAGCTTACGGCAATTGAGAATACATATAGCATTCCTACCAGACCACATAACAACCAAACATTAAGTACGAACGGTTGAGGGTTGTCTTACCTGTTTACCCAGATCAGTACCCAAGTCTTGATCAAATTCTGTTAAAGGAAGTCCTTCAGAAAATGCTCCCCACTCTGTGTTAATGATCTGAAATTCAATGAAGACATTCGTCGAAGTAAAGCCTCAAACCAAAAAGAGTATGCTGCAACACTAGTATCATTTAAGAAGAGCACAAACACAGATCAAATTTCAAGAATTAATCTACGTATTTACGACGAGTCTGAAATCCTGACTATAAACTATCAGGACTAAATGATGGAATTCAAATAGAATTGGTTACAGACCGTATTTCCAGTAACGTGACCCTGATCCCCCTGTCTATTGAGTTTTGGAATCGCATCCGTTCGTTCTATGTAACACGCATTAGTTCCAGTGCCCAAAATGACAGCAACTTTCACATCACCATCCCTGTATCTTGCTCCAGCCAGTGTTCCCACGGTATCATTAACCTGCAAGCATTCAGCAAGTGTAAATTAGTTGTTCTAGGCATCATTCACTTTAACTTCGAGTCGCATTGAAGACACTAAGCTACAAGCAAACGACCAAGAAACCTTACCAGCGCAGTTACGGAAAACATATCAAGTCCTTGTTCTTTCATAGCTTCTACCAAACACGCAACTACATCTTCTCCTATCTGCACGGGTCATACATTTTTCAATCCATTAAAACCGGCAAATTATAGGAACATCGATGAAAGAAATAAGTAATACGCACTGTGTCTGCAATGTTGAATTCTTTTGTCCATTCGATTAGTGTCCCTTTATTAATAGACGTCTGTTCCACTGGGAATGAAAATGTAAAACCTATCTCCCTTTTCGTATCTTTTTGAATACCAAATTCCTCAAATTCCCGATTTACAAGTTCCCGTAGACCCGAGGCAATAAAACCGAATAGCGCCTGGCATTAGACAAATGTGAATATGTATAAGTTCCAGAGGATGACATATAACTCAAAAGAAGAAGTAGGAAGTTACAAAAGAAGTGAATCCGAAGAAAAAAAAGTGACATACTCCACCTTTGAGGTACCAGTTTTCAGCTCTGCAGGTATCTCCTTGGATATTTTTAGGATGTCAACATCTTCCCCATCTAACTTAACCCTCAACACACGACAATTCGTCCCTCCAATATCCAAAGCATAAAACAGCCCAGTCTCCTGTCTAAATCATCGAAATATTAAAAACCCAAATTAGAGCAAAGCAATCAAATCAAGGAATTAATCAGATATTAGTTGAAGAACATACTTAGTAGGCAAGCTATTAACATAACTAAGAAGCATCTTGAGATCACGTGCACCATCAACATTAAGTCCAGCTTTCATATGAGCAATCATTGATTCTGCAACTCTGTTTAGTAAGTCGATAGGAGTAGCACAACCATTCTGCAGGATTTCGAGGACAGAAATAGCATTTGAACAATCGCCCATCCTGCGTCTTCTGCCTCGTTTGGGAGAATGTAAAAATTGCTGGTGATAATGATAACAACAATGACAGTTAATGGTGATTGTTCAGCAAAATCTCTTGTAGTGAAGATGATCAGAATGAGGAGAAACTAGAATATATGTGCGGCGCTTGGATAGAAACTTTACAGATAAAAGAGACTTTTATTAACAACTAACATTAAACTATGGACCGTGGTTAGATAATGCATGTACAATTGTACATACTGTTAGCATTTCCTTAGTTTGAATAAAAAATGAAATATTAGACTGTTTGTCGACTGTTTTTGTACGGTGGAATGATTTAGTATTAAATTATACCGACTTTACTTTCAGTAGGGTGGAATGCTTTATTATAATGTAATGTCAATTATTTTGTGTTGGTTTGCGCCCCTTATGCCAAGATGAAGATCAATGGTTTGATCAATACAGAGTATAATAGTATAATTTCGCAAGCATGATGACGTATATCCTGATGATTCCCGAGAGATGTCGAAGGGTGAACCACTATGAATCTCTGACCAAAGAAAAGTCAGAAGTGACTTGGTCCCTTGAGGCGACTTTGGATCAAATGTAGCGTAGAAAATCGAAACCTTTTCTCGGGCATTCTCGGTAACTAACGGCCAAGCAACTCTCCACACACTCGAAGACAACAATTGAAGAATTTCCAACGCCGGAGCTATTTATCAGTTGAAGTCTCAGTTATCCGAGTTATTGAAGAAAGGGGTAAATACTGAAGAGGCCTGCAGCAACGGTGAGCCGAGTTGGTGAGACGAAACAAATTAGTGAGTGAGTTTTGTTACCTGTCTATTTTGGCATAAAGATTACCCAAGGATGTGGTTTAAGGGAATGATTATCTTCAGGTAGGTAGTGTGGATAATCTCGGTGGAAAAATCACAACAATCCTCCTAATTTGTACTTCCATCAAGTTAAAAAGTCCTACAACTGTACCATGTTGCCTTTTGCAAGAACTATATGGATCCGTGCACATAGTCATGTCTGGCGTATAAATTTTATATTTCATAATGTAGGATCTTAGAACTACATGACAATCACATGTGCATGGATATGTGTATAGATAATATACCTGACGATGCTATTGATATTGAATCGCAGTAATCCTCTTGAGAGACCCGTAAATCTTCTTATTGCGGAATACCTTGTGGAGCTCTTGGTTTCTTCCTCTTAACCTTTTACGTAATGAGTTGTAATTCTTGAATACAATATTGATGGCAGAGACGGTATTGGGGGTGGCTTAGGGGTGCTCCAGCCACCCCCAAATCTCAAAAACTCACCCAAAAACCATTTTTTCATGTGTAATTTTTGGGATTTTTTTTTTTTAGCCCCCCTAGAAATTTAATGTTTAGCCCATAGTGTTATTTTAGCCCACCCAGGCTTAGAATCCTGCTTCCGTCGCTGATTGATGGGTATTGTATTCCATTTATAGGCAGAGGAAGGACCAAGTTCCTAGGATTTGTAACATTAACTTTTAATACTCAACCGTCCATCAAGGGAGAGTTAATAAGGTATTAAATTCTTATTGAAACTTAAGATAATAACTCATTAGTAACCTAAGATGCATGTCTAGCAATGTCTTGATTATCTTAGATTAGCAAACATGGAACCAAGAAATATTTCTAACGATGTAGAAATAATCTTACATTCTCCCACTGGTCCATGTGATAATCAATTTAATAGTTAATCATAGACAACATAAATGCGCATAATTGCTGAACAAAATTTAATGGTTAAACATAATACCTTAATCAAGCAAACTACCCATGCGAGTCATAGCGGTTGCACATTGTCCTGTTATCAACGTGTTTCCTTCCATGTACCACAACACAAATAACTTACTTAACTAGGCCTTAAATAGGAGTATCATAATGGTCCAGTGATGTCTTCAAAAGAAAACAATTTCTGTTAACATTCATCCATTCCATAAATGTATACTAAAATTTGATACAAAAATATATTCAGAATTTCATTAATAAGAGCTCAATGATTGTTCAAAATAAGCACACATTAGCTGAATTCAATAATCAGTTACTCCCACAGACCTAAGATATCAATCTGTTCTTAAGAGATCTTAAAAGGTAACTGTTCCATAGATGCATTTGCGGATATAATTGTACTTAGCGGTAAATGAACAACTATTGTATCTGAATTTCTTAATTCACGTATACATACTCAAGGTTCATGTGTTTTGTTCCTCTTGTATCATATCGTGCTTTAATGCTGCGAAGTTAAGACGATAAATTTCAGCAATGTAGAGAAAAACCTCAAGTCTCTAAGTCTCATGATCATAATTATTCAAACTCAATTGTGAGATTAGTATTAATGGATTCTTTCTTTATAGAATCCGTGCATCCACCAAAAATTAAAGTTTGAAAACCCAATTAACTCTAATTGGGTTGGCCAACTAATTGTACACATAATATAAGATTAGTATCTTAAAATTCTTGATTGATTTCCCATAATTTGTTCTTCGATTCTTTAGACATTTAGTTAACATATCAACAACTTGTTATAAGTTTCATATCAGAATGAAGACGTAATGAAGATTAAATTTATATCTTCAATCCAACATGAAATCAAATCTATTAAATATGTTATTATCTAAAAGTTCTTCGAATATTCGATATATGCCTTATATGAGATCTTTAGTAATCCATATGCTATGTACTATCACATGGTAAGCTTCATTGATATCCTTTATATTAAAAAATGTAGAGATATGCATAAAGTCAAGATCACTACTCGTAGGTAGTACGTCTTAACATACAAGACCAAGAGTATGAATTTCTCCCACTGATCTTGAGGTATATGCATAAATCTGTAATAATTTAATCCAAAACTTGAAACATTAATAGTTTTGTTGAATTTCATATACCATTATGGGAGGATGCTTAAATTTCATACTTTGATTTCTAAAAATTGTAGACTAAAATTTATCATTAATAAAGGTTATTTTCATATTTAATTAATGTAACTCTTAGGTCATACTGAGCTACTAATAGTACTATCATAATTTTGAATAAGTCATTCTTTGACACGAGAGAAAAACTTATTTATAATCAATGCATCATTTCAGAGTAAAATCTTTGGCTAAAAGTCAGGCTTTATATCGTTTAGTAATGCAATTACAGTCATGCTAGGGCTGAAATATCCACTTGCACACAAATGTTTTGTGTCATTAGAGCAACTAAACAATATTCCAGACTTGACGTTCAACCATTGATTTTTATTTCACATAACATCAATCCATTAACCAAAATTATTATACACATAATAGTTTGTGAATCAGAAACAGAGTCTTTGCTATTCCATATCAAAATGAAATAAATTCTCGTAAGAAAATTACTGAAACAACATGAATAACTTTCTTTTAGTCTCTTTTGAAACCTTCTTAATGCTGGTTCAAGTTGTTACCAAAAATTATTGGCAATAGTTTTATTATGGAGTATTGGATCAATAATTTGTGGTCTTTCATTATCTAACATTCCGACAATGAAAAGATTCACAATATCTATAGAAATATTAAATAATGGGATCATTATCAAGACTTCCTGAACAAATATATCCACGTACTCCCGCTGATTATGCCATCAGTAATGAATTTATATTTTCGGTTTCAATAAATCTCACACTACGGTTAGAACATAAAGAATACCATTTGGATTATTTAGGAAAACCAGTGAACCAGTAATAATTTTCAAATCCAATTTTCATTCTTGGGAAATGTAAGCCCTCACCTCCAACTGAAAAACCAAAACTTATAGATGATTTAAACTTGGTTTCCATCCTTTCTAGTTCAAAGTGTGTCTTCGAAACTGCTTTACTTGAAAATCTATTTAAATTACACACTTGTGGATGGAATATACATTCACAGATGTGTGGCCGTATAACTCATCATGCTTCTAACCATTTTCATAAAAGTATGATTTCGTCTTTTGCTATACACCATTATGCCAAGGATAATTTGGCCTTGTGTATTGAGCAACAATTCCAAACATTTACTATGTAAAAGATTTAGGATACTATCCTGTTTTGTCATACCTTTCACAATATTCACCACCTTTGTCAGACTTAATGATTTTCACTTTCTCAATAATTGCCTCTCAATTTCAATAATGAATGTTCGAGAAAATATCCACGGATTGAGATTCATAATGCAATTGATAGATGTACATGATAATGCGAAAATCATCGTGTGATAAACAAGTTTATCTTCAAAAATTGGACCGTAAAAAGTCTACAAAATAATCATAATCAACAATTCATAAGAACAAAAGTTGAATTTTATAATAGAGATAAGTGAAATTAAGCTTACAATAGTTTCATACCTTCAATAAGATTCTCCTGTGGGTAAAACCTTATCAAGGAACAATGTGATACATGAAAAAAATTTGTAGATATCTTACCTTCTCATGCACAGAACCTTATGTTTGTTTAATACCACAACTAGAGTCGCCTGTGGGAGAATCTCGTCCTAACATGTATTAACAAACTCAAATAATTCTAATGTTCAACCTAATACATCGAAATAATAGTCTCCTGTGGGTAGCTATTATTTTACATGTATATGAAACATTTAGATAACCTTTATGCTTGTTTAAACGTGTGAACCAAAACTACTTGTAGCAGCATTGTTCTTGTCACTAAATCAAACTAAGATGACTCAAAATATACAACACTTACAAGAAGAAAGTTTAGTATCACTGTGGTGATAACTAAAAAATCCAGCAAATATGTACAATTGCAAATATCACACTAACTTTTCTTGTGATATTGCATAGTCCTACTTAATGATATGAACATATTTGAACTGACCATAAATTTAATCGATTGTAAACAATTACGATTAACCCTAAAACACCAATAGAAAACTTTATTTGAAAGCATGTCATATATAAATTGTGAAAAACATCCACATAACTTAATTTAAAAATATTCAAACATTATGAACCTTTCGTAACCCAAGATCAAGCATTGTGCAATAATGATCCAATAATGAAGATTCGTTAAAGAAAACTCTTTAATGCAATGCTAATTAAATTCGATATTGGCTTTAAGGATTACGATAAATAAGGCTCTATAAGGTTGATAAAGATGAAGGTTGTTTAAAATAGATGATATGGACATCATTTCTAACAAATATAAAATTTTATCCAGATAAAATAAAGCTTAAATTTCTTTAAAGGATGTATTGATCAAGTTTTTTATTGGATATAATAGAACATAATTTGACATGAACAATAGAAAATTCGTAATGGGTTACCAAACTCGGTAATGAGTTTAGTTCAAGAAAATTGCCCTTATTATGCATTTCAAGAAATAGCATAAAATCATGTGTCATTTAGTTAATTATGATCTTTATTCTATATCTAGAAAATATAGTCAAAATTACTCAAGGAAGAAAATAAAGAGAATGACACTAGACGCTCATTCATACTTAAACCATTCAGATCCATAATATATAATCAAATTAATAAGATCATATCCTTCATTTTTCTCTTAAATATGTGAACTCAAATCACCTGTGGGTAATTGTTGTTCTAATATATTTAAGTAAAACAATAGTGTAAGTATTTAGCAATTGATGATTATGGACGAAAAGTTAGTTTGACATCACTGTGGTAATTGATAAATAACTTAACAATAATGTCCTTATCATATATTCGGTAATTCCGAAACCCTAACTTTACGGTTTGGTGAATTTTTGCTTACAATAACATTATGATTATTGTTAAGTTAAAATACTCTAATATCATTGTAGTGATAGCTAAAGAGTCCGAAATAATAACGTAAGCACAATAATCTTATATAATTAAACAATCAAATGTTGGGTGAGTAACATAGCATAACCGACTCTCTCATAAACCATACCATAATGCACTACAAGTTTATAAATTATTCTCGTTCATTTAATGAAGTCGTTCGGTGAAAAAAATCATTATAGGTTATTCTTAAATGATTTTAATAAGCGGAAGCATAATAATGGGTATACTTTATTCATAAAATATTTTTATGATAAACATATTCAAATTAGATAACATTTGAACCTAATCAAGTCTAAACCAGATCCAATTAAGAACTTGTTCAGTCAAAGTCCGAAGTCAACAAACTTGTCAACACAAAAAGTCAATGACCAAAGTTAACAATCAAAGTCAATATTATGGTCAAACTCAAACAATCATGGTCTAAGTCATCAAATGTCAACTTTAATGTCAAACAAAGAAACTTATGACCGTATTAGGCATGTTTTCATTAGAAACCCAGTAAGCATTACCAAATAAATATATATAAAACATATGCTCATTAGTTAAGGTTTTGGGTTTGATATAACAAAGCCTAACATGCAAACAAACAAAACAACAAACATTATAGGTGAGCCTATATCTTTATCAGGATCAAAGAAAATATTAAATATGTATGCATGTTTTGTTTTTAAAAACTACGGATAGTTATGGTTTTTTACAAATTTAAATACAAAAATCAATCTTTTTAAAACGTAATTAATATGCATGAACCATTATGATGTTATATATGTTCATGCATACTTTGTAACATAAGTAAACGGTGGTGATGAATGATACACACATCCTAAACAGTTTTAGACATAATTCTAACCAAAATTGCATGAGACAAAAAAAAACATGATTTTAATTACTTTATGCGTGGATCATATCAAAGCACGTCATTATACATGCATCACGCCAAACATGAATCACATCAAGTATGCTAATTTGTGCAGCGGAACACATACTATATAATGGACAATCATGCGTTCTAAAACCTTGCTCTAGATGCCAAATATAAATTTTATATTTCATAATGTAGGATCTTAGAACTACATGACAATCACATGTGCATGGATATGTGTATAGATAATATACCTGACGATGCCATTGATATTGAATCGCAGTAATCCTCTTGAGAGACCCGTAAATCTTCTTATTGCGGAATACCTTGTGGAGCTCTTGGTTTCTTCCTCTTGACCTTTTACGTAATGAGTTGTAATTCTTGAATACAATATTGATGGGTATTGTATTCCATTTATAGGCAGAGGAAGGACCAAGTTCCTAGGATTTGTAACATTAACTTTTAATACTCAACCGTCCATCAAGGGAGAGTTAATAAGGTATTAAATCCTTATTGAAACTTAAGATAATAACTCCTTAGAGCAACTGCAGTGGTGCGACCATAACCAAAGAGCAAAGAGCAAAAAAAAAACTAAAATTTGGGTTTAGTCCGTGTTGTAACGCAGTGGAGGGAGACTAAAATTTGGTCAGGCGCAACTTTGAGTTACGCCCCAATCAGGCGCAACTCCAAATCTCGTCCCATTTCTTTTTCTTTTTTTTTAATTATTGTTGGGCGCAACTTTGAGTTGCGCCCAATTTTACTTTATTTTTGATTATTGTTGCAACTCAAAGTTGCGCCCCATTTTTTTTTTTTTTTTAATTGTTGGGCGCAATTCCAAATTGCGCCCATTTTTTTTTTTTTTTATTGTTGGGGCGCAACTTTGAGTTACGCCCCATCAGCGCAACTTCAATTTACGCCCGACTAAAGACCAGACTAAAGACTAAATATGGTCTGGGTTTTGGTTATAGTCCGGTCTTTGGTCTTTACTCCGTCTCCACTGCGTCTGTTTTTTACCAAAAAATTTGGTTATACTCCACGACTGTGGATGCTCTTAGTAACCTAAGATGCATGTCTAGCAATGTCTTGATTATCTTAGATTAGCAAACATGGAACCAAGAGATATTTCTAACGATGTAGAAATAATCTTACATGGCGAGCACGCAATTTGTAGAAATATATCTCAAGTTAATCTGTTTGGATGTCCAAAGTCCGAATTACACGAGGCCAAACAAGACCTCAACTTACAAATACATCAAAAGAAAAAAATATCGCAACTACAAAAAAATGTACTGCACAAATTTTACAGAATGGCTTCTCCCTTTTGATTATCCCTTTTGATTATCGTTAGTGTACTTGGAATTAGAAGCGGCCAATAATGCTGCTCCAATTCCAGACCCATCCTTCGAGTGCTCTATTATCACATTTTTGGAGATGTCTGAACCAAGTAACTCAGTAACTGCATCTTGAAGATATTCTCTGTATTGTGGATAATTTTCGTATAAACCTCCATCCATGGCCACCACGGTCCTTTTCCCGTAAATAAGTCCCTTAGAATCTTGTTCCAGTTTTTGAAGAATTCCAACTATTCCTGCACCAGCTAACCGCCCTCCTCTTTTCACAATAGTGTCGATCACCTCTACAACAGTTCTCCTTGTGCTTAAGCTGGTCTGCACCTGCAATGAAGATGGTTCGAATTGATGATGGTTTACAGCCAAGCTTTTCCACATTTGAAATATGAATGACATGTAAAGAGTCTACCTCAAATTTGTTGCTTAGTATTGAGCCCACAGATTTCAGATCACTGGAGTTGTCTTGTTGCATAGCACACAGATCCGGTGTCCTGTAAAAAAGTTTATATACTTCAAACTGTAGAGCAAGTGGTTTATTTTCATCTATTATTGTTCCGAAGTATCATAGTAATGAAAGAAAATTCACTAGGTACTATGTGAAATGGCCAATTGGCTCCCACTGAACCTAAAGAGGGTCACGAAAATTGACTATAAATGCAGGAGGAGGACCAAAAAAAAGATGGAGAGGTATTGAACGTGCCTTAGAACAAGAGGTGTTGAGAGCTTTTCGGGTATAGATTCACCAAACAAATTTCCTACCTCAGCCATCTTTACTAGTACTCTCCTTACGATTTCACCTAGGTACATTCCCGAAATCGTCTTCTCAAATATCTGGTTTGTGCATTTTAGAATGAAGAAGAAAAAATGGGTACAATTTAGTTGAGCTTAATGTGAAATCAGAACATAATTTGTCGGTAGTTTGCAACCTAAAAAGAATAACTTATTTCCGGTATGAAAGTGAGGGTTTTACCTGCTCACCAGGATTAATACTTGCATCGTCCATGTCTTTATCAAAATCTGTTAAGGGAAGTCCGTTTGAAAATGCTCCCCACTCAGTATTAATGATCTGCATTATTGTGAAGAAGCTCGTCTGTATTCAAACTTGAAAACTATATAAACATCATTTCTACATGCAAACCATATCAATATTAAGAGCAGGTTAAAGTATGAGCCATCTGAAAAATAGACTAGGCTATATCTTTGGCAGTCCGTGGAACACTACTACAAGTGAGCAATTTGAGGTTAAAGTATTGAATCTGAAAACTTTTGATTGACTACAACATCCAAATAAATTTGCTTACACACCGTACTCCCAGATATAGGCACTTGATCACCCTGGCATTGCAGTTTCGAAATAGCATCCATGCGTTCTACATAACAAGCATTTGTTCCAGTCCCTAAAATGACAGCAATCATCACATTGTCGTCCCAATATCTTGCTCCAGCGAGCGTTCCAACACTATCATTAACCTGTGTCATTAGTTCAAACCCAACGATTATATACGAACATCGACCAACTTACTAGCATAGATAAGCACATGTTTGAACTTACCAAAGCAGACACCCGCATATCAAGTCCTTGTCTTTCCATTGCTTCATTCAAACAAACAACTACATCTTTTCCTCTCTGTCATTAGTCATCAATTCGCAATCACATTTAACATCAACACATATTACAATCCAAAAGAAAATGTGATCATAACGTACCGTTCCTGAAACAGCAAACCCTTTTGTCCATTTAATCAATATGCCTGAATCAATGGCAGTCTGTTTTACTGGGAAAGAAAATGTAAAGCCAATTTCCCTTTTCTTCCCGCTTGGAAAACTGTAAAATCTTTTCTCGAAAACTGAATCTTCCTTCTCTACGAATTTCGACAAACCCGAAGCAATAAAATCAAACAACTCCTATCGCCAAAAAAGAAAAAAAGAGATCAACATCTTACGTTAATTAAGACATGATGATCCAAAGATTAATTATGACGTTGATATATCAAACCTCTGAGGTACCAGACATAAGTTGTTTAGGAATGGACACTTGCTCGAATTCTGTATCGACGACACGTTCACTTTTCCCACCTAATTGTACCCTTAATACACGAAAATTTGTCCCTCCAAGATCTAAAGCGTAAAACAACCCATCCTCATTCCTATTCAATCAAACAAATTCTAGTGTCAAAAAAACAAAAAAAAATTACCCAGTTTGTTCTAAGTTTAGTGCAAATTGAAATTTAGTAATTTGAGTTGCGAATACATACCCAGTGGGTAAGCTGTTGACATAACTGAGAATCATTTTAAGAGAACTACCACCATCAACGGCCAGACCAGCTCTCATATCAGCAGTCATTGAATCTGCCACGTGGCGAAGTATAGGAAGAGGAGTAGCACAGTTATTCTGAAGGTTAGTTAGAATCGAAGTAGTACTTACAGATAGACTATAACTGTTACTTGATCTAACGGCCATCATCCTTAGCTGTGACTGTGATTTAACTGACCATACTGGTGATAGTGATGAGTATGACCTGACAGATACTGATGATGGTGACGCAATTGCCATTTTAATTGAGATCTGAACAGAAAATGGAGCTGAGACTTGAGAGAAGATAGTAGAAGTCTGTGATCTTAATTTCTCCTTCTCTTCTCTTCTCTTGGGCAATGTTTGTCTTTCTTGGCAATTCCGATTAATAATATAAAATGACAAAACAAATCAGCAATAACTTAACGGACATTTTTAAGTAATTTTGCCAAGTCATATTGTTTTTTGTTTGAACTTCTGGCTCTAGATCCGAAGAAGTCGGTATTAAGGACTTTTGGCTACATCTCAAGGCAGAATAATTGTATGCTTGTCATGTGCGTTGCTATCGATGAACTAAAAAACGTTTATGTTATCCACCAGATTGAGCCAATAAGTCGCCAATTACATCGGCATTTTTGTTGTAATCGTATGTACCCAAGACCTACCAAGTACCAGACGACTACTAGTTACGTTAAATACGAATACTATATTACTTCTGCAGCAGTGGGGCTGACAAAAAGTATACGACAATCCTTGTTCACAAATTAAATTGGGCAACCGGTGTATAAACTGTGTCAGAGAGAAGGGTGGGTTATAATTCTAACAAAAAATTGTGTACTAATATTTATGCCTGAATGGTTATAGAATTGTTCAGGTCAATTATTAACGCGACTCATTTTTAAGTCCATGTAAGTCTATACTCCATGCCAAACAACTTATGAGTCGTGCTGTCACGCACGCATCCGCGTGACAGCCAAAATGAAACCGCGCTTTACAACCGTCCGATCCGATCTCCCATTTTAGATTTTGACTATACAGATTTTCTATTATTTCTTTTATATTTTATTCTTTGAACACCCTTATATATTCCATTTATTTTGACCCGACCTTCTTCTCCGATACCTTTGAAACTATCTTAAGTTCTCAGCTAGGCTTTCGAATTCAGACTATTTTCTCCCGCTTTTCTTTCAGGTCTCTTCTGTGCAACTTTCTGTCATGATGAACTATCAAGATTTGATAATGCTCTGACTTCAATTTTCAATTCTATTTATGTGTTCGTGGACATGATCCCATTAATTTTTTTTGTTTCATCCCAGTGCTCTAATTAATATGTTTCATGTCGTTTGTTGAATATAACAAGAATATTCATTTCGTTATTAAAATCTCTTGATTGATCAAATAGAGAATTAGGGGTTCAAGGAAACTTATTTGTGTTTCTCGTGGTATGGTTGTAAGCTAGCTAAATCATATCATCACTGCTAATATGAAAGAGAAGATCAAACAGAGAAACAGCCGGTGAAGGACTGAATATAAAATATGGGAGATGTTTATGGGTGTAAAGTAAAAAACAAAACTGAAAATAATAAAGTAGCAGTAATTTAGGATCTGTAGATATACACGTCACCATGATATCCCATCCGCAGGACTCAACAACTTATTGAAAAATAGGCATGAGCAAATCGGTCAGAGAAATGTGCGGGTCAGCCACTAACATACCTCATTTAACAATTTGTTCTCTTTCTTTTTGTTGTGTTAGGATGTGCGTCAAACGAATCGGGCGGGTCAATCGCTAACACAACTCACTGTTCTCCTCCCACTGAATGAACAGGTGAATGAATTGCCACGTTGCGATTGAGGGAAGTAGAGGGACACGTGGTTAATAAACAACGGGTAGTTCTACACGAACCGTGTGAGAAAACCAGGTAAAAACCGCCCAACACTGCTGGAGTTAGCAAAGCGCCACTTTTAGGCCCCACAATTCAAAAACTGTGAGAGTAGTTTTCATGTGGTTTTGTTCTCGCGGTTCGTATAGAATTTTTGATAAACAACGCACCTTTTTTTCTTTAGACTTTTCCTCCTCCACCTTTTCTTTACTCGGCCAACTCATATAGTCCAGCTTAGGGGTGGGACTTGGATTGGGTCAACCCACCCAATCCATGCCCAATCCGAACGTTGGGCGGACATGGGCAATGTATTTTAAAAGTTTGGGCAAGCTCGGGTACAATTTTAATAAACCCGAGTTAAACTTGGGCAAGCATGGGCACAAATATTTCTAACCCGAGCAACCCACCCAACCCGAGGAACTATAATATAATTATATAAACTATTTTTATAATTGGTAGTATTATCTATTAAAAGCAATTTTAGCCATTATCTTCAAACCTAATAATGAAAAGTAGCCTCCTCGATGTTCCTCTCGGGTGGTCGGAGTCGATGCCTCGGCGATTGTCCTTATTTGTTCGGGTCGGTGCGTGCGGTGATGTGCGCTTCTGCTATCTCGCCGCTCGATGTCGCGGATTCGGCGGGGGTTCGATGTCGCCCTTGGGATCCTTGGCCGAGTCTTCCACGACAGGAGTCCTTCTTATCTCTTCACCACTTTGTCGGCGCACATTTATGGCTCCCGGCACCCGATATCCATCATCACAACTTTTCCTTTAGTCGACTTTTCAAAGCTGTCTCGGCTCACTCTTTTCTTGCGCCCAGATTTGGAGAGGTGATGCGAGTACTCTTGATACATCCTTTCTGCAGTGCGTTTGGCTGGGATCATTCCACCTGTCCTGTGGATTATTTACACCTACATTTATGCCCCTTCTTTCACTCGTGTGGTCAACACGTGGGGAAGAACAACACCTCGTCTTAGCGTCCTCGGTCATCTTAGGTTTTACGCATCTTTGTCCCCACTAAGCTTCGATTCTTGACTAGGTTCACTTTCTCTGCCCAGGATTTACCACGGGGGGAGTTTATAAGCCGGGGTCTAAACCTTGCTTCCCTCTTATTTCCTTCTCTTGCCAATTCCTCTTTGTCCTCTACGCTTCATTCTTTCTCTGTTCTCTCATGCAACTTTGTTCTTTCTCTAGTCTTCTTTTCGTTCTTTTTGTCTATTTCTTGACAAATCTCTTCCTCTTTGTTCTCAGTTATCCGTCGTCTTCTCAGATCTCATTTGCCAGCTGCAACTTCCGGTCGTGTTTCGCTTCTCTTGTAGTTTCTCATCGGTTTATGGCGTCCTCCAACTCCTCAAATGACGAAAGAAGGTGTGAGTTATGTGTTTCGATGAACGGGCGTATCACTTGATTCACAATTCGTCGTGGAGTCCTTCCAAGTATGATTATCGCGCTCTAGATTCTATCTTTCTGATAACCGTCTTCGTTTTCTTGTAGGGTGCGACAAGAGGACCGCTAAGGACACGGACGAGCAATATGTTCAATTTGAAGGATGAGTTCGGTCTTCACGGAGTATGACTGTCGGGCTCTTGTCGGGCGGAGGGTGTTACGAAAGAAGGAGGATGTTTTGAGGTTTTCCCATTCGGCCAAAGCGGCCATTTGTCACCGAGGGCCAGCTAGAGCTGACTTTGCGTTTCCCCTATATGACCCCTCGCCCATTCTGTACGAGGCTCTCTCAGGTCGTCCGTCTGGTGCCTTGGCCCAATGGAGGCAGTAACACTTTCCCGCATCTGTCAGAGTGGGGAGAAGCGTAGTCGGCGAGTGCGCTCCTCTGCAGATGGTCACCTTCGATCCTTCTCGGGTCGACTAGCCCCTACCCGGTCGCCGATAATTATCGGAGCGGGACCACTACTAATGGCGATCTCGTAGGGTTCTGCCAGACCCTGTAGTCATAAGACTCTTTCCCGAGGGGAGTCGGGAGACTTCTTTTGGATGAGGACCCAGGAAAGAGTTCCAACAAACTCTGTAGTCATACCAATGATACGGCTTGGGACCGAGTTCCGGTGGCCATTTAAGGCCCTCTTTTGAGTGGCAAGTTCCCTCCTCCAGGCGAATTTTATCCTTTACGGGTAGTCAACGTTGATCGGGTCGGTGCATTTCTCTGTTTCTCTAGTTTGGTTTGGTCACTCGGGAGACTTATGGGGTATTATTTTGTTTTGGTGGTGTTTTTAAGACTAAGTCCAGGGTACTCCTTACGAGGTTTTCGTTCATCGGAAGAGGGATAGGATTGCAGACCGAGGAGGATGGGGAAGGTAACAAATATACTTTATTGTTTTTTATTTGACGTACATGTACGTTTTTTATTTGTTGCCTTGCATGGATCCCAGCGATGCACGTCTGTGAGTGAGTTGACAAGAGTTGACAAGGCGGCCGAATTTTCGGATGGTGAGGATCAGATGATGCGACTACCTTTGTCACATTTCTGAGGAGGTAAGCCTCTTAAAATCGTGCGACGATTGATGCGCCTTTGTAGGTGGGAAGCCTAAGGGTAGGGGTAAGAACCTAAGAGGGATGTGCACATACCCAGGAGGAAGGATGTGCCGGGAAGTGGTAGTGAAGGGATTGTGCTGCCGATAGCCTTGTGTATGTTGTGTGCGATGGTGATGATGAAGAAGGTCTTTTGACGATGAGGGCGATGCTCTTGGCAAGGGGGAGTTAGGTCGGGCGGCGGGGAAATCGGGTGGTGATGGGGGGCGGTTTGATTGGCCGTGATGTGGAGAATATCGATGGTCAACCGGCGAAGACTTTCTGCCGTGGTTCCTAATCCCAGTGCCGGTACCTCCTTCACTATCTCGGGCCTATGTGCAACTCGCTTGGGCGCTCTGTCTCTCCGTTCGCCTCTTTGTCCAGATGGAAGAGGTCAATCTTGATCGCATTGTATGAGCCGGCTGAAAAGTACCTTCGACCTCCTGGTGAGTTGGTGTTCGGGCGTTGCGTTTTTTACTTGTTTAGGGTGACTATGTTGGCATTGTTTTTAGGATGTCAACGCACGCTCTTGAGTGCTTTGCCATCCAACGGGAGGGAGCCATCGAGGGAGAATCTTCGTCTCTTGCTTTGCGACGGGGCGTGAACGGTCTCGAGGGCCGGAGAAAGAGTTGGCCAAAACCCAAGGTATGCGTTTTTCTTTCGCGGCTAGTTGTGATTGATCTTGTAGTGCCAATATCCTAAGTTTAGTACTCCCCCGCCGAATCTTATTGCGGAGGCCGACGCTGCCACAAGGTGTCGTGCGGTGACAAGAGGAAGCGAACATAGAACGAGATCATGTCTCGAGACTTACAACGAGAGAATAGTCAATAAGGATGCCAAAATTGATGCTAGAAACCGATATTGAAGATCTTCAATCCAAACTTTATCGTGCGAGACGTTTGAGTATGTTCCAGAAATAGATAATTTGAGGGCGGACTTGGCTCACTTCCAAGGTATAGCGGCTGATAAAACATTCTTAGCTGATAACTAGAAGATCAATGTGGTCGGCTAAGACTTGGGTTCCGGGATACGCATGCGGATCGCCTCCAGGATCTTGGGGGAGAGACTCTCTACCGAGAAGCGCCGAGAGGCTCTTGAGAAGCTTAAGGAGTTCGTAAAGGTTTCACGGTGAGTTGGATTGGGTGCGTGCTCAATTGTCGGGTTTAGAGCTGCCCACTCTCGACAGAGGGAGGAATGGAGTGATCACAAGAAGTATTGCCCCACTAATGAGTTTAATGAGCTTGACAATACCTAGAACTTTCTTCGAAGGTGTCCGCCCTCGAGTGTAGCGGCGAGTCCGAGGAGTCGATTAGAATAATTGCCCCTTTGTTAGAAGGTGGTGTGCCTTGTGTCGTGCCTTCCATGTTGTTATCTTGTTCTTGTTGTTGTGTGACCGACCGTTTCTTGTTGTCTTGGCGTAGAAGCAGGAAGAAAGTGGCCTCGTTGGAGGAGGAGAACATTACGTTTGAAGGGGAAGGAGGCTCATACGCCGATCGAGTGGCCCTTTGCGAAGCGGCGTCGGGTGCTTGACTAGCGCGGGATCTTCTTCGCCGAAAGCGAAGTTCGGTGAGGAGCTCGTCTCGCGAGGTCAAGGCGGGTGTGAAGCGGTGCTTGATAAAGAAGCGACGTCTTTGCCGCCAAGAAGGTCATCTGGGTTCTACTTCCTCCAGAGTGATCATGTCTTTTGTAGCGTTTGCGTCGCTGTCTTGCCCTTTTCCTCGGGTTGTAATTCGTTTGAACACTTTGTTAACTTCTTGCATAACTTGTTATGGGGTCTTTCTTGTCGCCGGTTTTATTTGCTCTTCTTGCTACGTCGATGCCCCCTCCCGGCGTCATTATTCTTATTTATGTTGGGTTGCCGTATGTGGCTTTCAAAGTCGTAGCCTTGTTATTGTCCTTCTTATGCCCGCATGGATAGACGGGTTAGTCACAAATGCTTGTTTCTGTCGAACACACTCAACAAGGAGGGTCGTCGGGCCCGATGCCATGTCCTGGCGAGGCATCTCATCAGGTCTTTTGAGATCTGGTGGAAGGGAGTTGGTCTTGCCTAGTTTCTATGGGATCGATACCCCAAGAAGTTATCGATTAATCTTCTTGGGAAAGTGATCGGCCACTTGCGAGAGAGCAATGTTATTTTGCTCATTGCCGAGTACTCATGCCCGACAATCGGCCTTTGGTTTCCAACCGCCGGGGCCCCGAACTACCTCGGCACTTGCACAATGCCATCGCCCAGGGAGTTCGAATAGTCCGTGTTAGTGTAAGTCGCCCCGGCACTTGCCACAATGCCATCGCCCGGGTTCAAAACGACCATTCGGGCAAGACTTTGTCATATTTCCAGCCCACGCGTCTTTTCACGGAAATAGATGACAAGATATCTTACACGATCTCACGGATGGTAGATCTTTGGTCGTGTCGCGTTCCACGGTCGTGGCTCGGGTTTCCGTCCGACTTTAGTATCTTGTATGCCCTTCTCCGGCTTTCTCCACTATCGTATAGGGTCCTCCCCACCGTGGTGCAAGTTTCCGCCCTTCTTGTCACGCTCATAGCTAGGTAGGAGCTTTAGTACCATGCCCTGGTTGGAATTCTCTTAGTCGGACCCGTTTGTTGTATTCCGTTGGATTCTTCGTTGGTAATTTTCCATTTTTGTAGGGCCATCTCTCTCGTTTCTTCCAAATCGTCAAGTTTAGCCAGATAAGGTCGGCCGAGATGTTTCGCCCTCCCATGCTTCGGTCAGGTGTGGTAGGTATCATCGCCTCGTAGGTGATGGTTTCGGTCCGTATGTTAACATGAAGAAGGGTGATCCGTCCTTACTTGCCTCTGCGAGTTGTCCTATATGCCCACAAGACATTGTAGAGTTCTTCACCATTCCCCATATTCCCCGTCGAGTTTCTTCTTCATGTTATCGGCGGTGTCTTGTTGGTGATCTCGGCCTGTCCATTGCTTCCCAGGGGTATAGGCGTGGACTTGCTCTTCGGATGTTGTAAGTGTTGAATAGTAGGTGATGTTTTTCCTTGCAATTGTTTCCGTTGTCGGAAACGATTGCTGCGAACCCCAAGCGGCATATGATGTGTTCCCACGGATGAGCAAAAACATCCTTATCCGTATGTGCCTTAGCGGAGCGGCCTCAACCCACTTGGTGAAATAATCGGTGGCCACAATTAAATACTTTCTTTGTCCGATCCAGACGTGTAGTGGTCCCCGATGTCGATTCCCCATTTAGCAAAGGGCCGGGGCTGATGACGGAGTTTAATGTTACGACGGCGCATGTATCTTCTTCCATTTCGGCACTCGTCGCAAACGGTGGCCATGTGCTGTCCCGTCCTCGTTCATATACGGCGGAGAAGTATCCCATGGTTTTAGCTACGTGCCGCTAGGCTACGGCCCATTGTGGTTTCCCGCAGCCATAGTGTAACTCGTTGAGGATCCGCCCCTCCCTCCTTACTTAGGCATTTTAGCAATGGTCCTGTGTATGACTTTCGGTATAGGGTGGTAAGTTAAATGCTTTGGCGGCCTTGCTCTTGATCTTGTTGATCTTGTTGATCTTATGAGTTTGGAAATATGGGAATACGTATGCAAACACTAGCGCTAGGATGAGTTGCTCGATTACGGTGTACTTCTTTTCCGTAGGGTTCATGGTCTTGCTTATGAAGTATCTGGCTTTCCCTCTGCTCCCTCGTTCTTGACCAATTGTCCCGATGGCGTATTTGATTTGCCGAGAATAGCGTTAGTATGTCTTCGGGCTCGAGGTCTTGTAACAGGTAAACTCGCCATATGTTGCTTGATTTTCTGGAATGCTTCCTCACACTCCTCGGTCCATTAAACTTCTCTCCCTTCCTTAACGTCCGAAAATCCTTGCACTTGTCGACGGCCAGAGATGAATCGTCCTAGAGCCGCCAAGTTTTCCATTCGGTAGTTGCACGTCCTTGTTACGGGCGAAAGGCATTTCGATGCTTTGATTTTATGCGGATCCGCTTCGATCCCTTATCGGTGATTATGTATCCTAGAAACTTGCTCGAGGTGACCCAAAAGGTGCACTTGGACGGATTTGCCCTCATCTTGTACCTCCTCGTAGTGCAGGAAGATGTCTCTAAGGTCGTCGACGTGGGTATCGGCGATTTTACTCTTGACTAGCATATCGTCCACGTATACTTCGATGGTGTCGTGTATTTTATCCTCGAACATGTCCTCCACCAGCCTACGATATGTAGCGCACCATTTTCGGCCCAGAATGGCATTTTGGTGTAACAACCAGTCCTCTCGTGAAAAGATGTATGCTCTGGTCTTCGGGGCCGGGGGATTTGGTTATATCCAGAGTACCCATCCGTAGTGTTATCTATACCCGACAATGGATTCCACCCAGTGAGTCGATCTTTGGGGGAGAGGGGAAGGCTGTCCTTTGGGCACGCCTTATTAGTCGCCAACAAGTCGACGCAAATTCGGACGCCCCATTCCTTTTGGGGACCATCACCATATTAGATATCCACGGATATTGGGCCTTTCGGATGATTTCCGCCGCGTACGGCTTCTTCCTTTCTGCCTCCACCTCACGGTTGTAGCTCGGGTGCGATTCTTCTCATCTTTTGTCTAATCGGCTTGAACTTGGGGTCTATCATGAGATGGTGTGAGCAAACTTCGGTCGATTCCTTCCATGTCGTGCATTTGCCAAGCGAATACATCCATGTACTCCTTCAGGAGGGTTATGGGCCGGGACCCATTCGTTCGTTAGCGTGACCCTATTCTCACCCCAATCTCGGCTCCTCCTCGGTGCCCGAATTGACTTGCTAGGGTTGGTTCTAGACATGAGAAGTTTTTGCTTTGGCTGCGCTAGACGGTTGCCGCTCCTGTGATTGCTATAAGACTTCGGTCTCACTTTGCTTCGTAGGTGGCGATGGCTTGTGACACCACCTTTTCAATTCCTCTCCACTTCCATTTCCTTAGACTTCTTCTTTTCTTGGCGTTTCTTGACCGCCTTTCCTCACATTGGATGTCTGTCACTTTTGCTTTGTCTTGCGGCTTGGGGGTCGCTTTCCTCTACCACTCCGCGATAGAAAGGGAGCGCGTTTGATGGTAGGCAGGCGACTCCCTTGATTCATAACGATTCAGGTCGTCCAGGTTGCCTCATATGGCGATGCGACATCGACTACGCAAAGGTGGTCAATGTGTCAAGGAACCCTTCCGTCCAGGTACTTTGAGAGTGACTTCTCCCTTTAACCTTTAATCCTTTGTACATTGAAGCAAGTAAATTCGATAAGTCGACGGGATCGGGACGTCATCGAACAATTCCATCCTCTTGAAAAGTGTCATAGAAACGAGAACTTCGGCCGAGCTTCCACTGTCCATTAATATCTGCGGACGCCCCATTCCTCAATCATCAGGTTGTCTTAAAGGATCCCATGTGCTTGTCCGTTTAATGGAACGTCTTTCGTGAAAAAGGTAATCATTGCATCATCCATGGCTCCATAGGGAGGGTCTTGCCACGCTAAAGATTTCTCTGCCCGATCTGTCCCTCTTGTGTATCCTTGGTGATACCGGTCCCTAAATCGTATCCTTGTGTTGCCGAGTGTGATATGGTGTACGGTGAACCGCGGCGCGCGATTGATTCTTATTTGATGGACCGGGACCTCGAGGTGGGCCGATGTCGACGGTGTTTTGTGAAATGTCGTAGATACCCATCGCGGATCGGGTCTTGGACGATGTCCTTCACTTCTCTACAATCATTGGTTGAACGCTGGCCCGTGAATGGCGGAACTCCGGGTGGTTCCTTGTCCCCGTCGATTGGATCCCTCGAGTCTTGGGATAACGGATGTCGTTCCTCTTTTCGACCTCCTTGAACACTTCTTCCAAGGGTGCATTGGCGGAGTGTACGATCTCGGCTCATGGCGAGGTTTCTTTCCCCTCTCGACCCAAACTTTCTTGTTTTCGCCCTGGGCTGGGCACCGGGTCTTTCTCGGATCGTTTCGCGGCTTCTCTCAGGTGCTTTCTTACTGCGGTGCTCGCCTCTTGTATTCCCATATCTTCGCTCCTTCTGGATCTCCTCCAAGCCGATGTAGTGCTCCTGCGTCTTCACGGATCTCCCTTAGTGTCTTGGGCTTCCTGTGTGCATTGCCACCCCGAGATGGGATCCGACTTCCTTAGCGAGTTCTCGGCTTCGAATATACTGTTGGTCGACCGGTGCCTTCCCTATATCCGTGCATGCTTCCTCCATCTGTCCGTTAAGGACGGCAGCTCCACAGAGCCTTCGCGCGGGTAAATAACTTGTCGACTCAGGCCGGGCTATGCGACATGCATGTATGTCTCGAGAAAGGTTTCCACCAAGACACGTAGCTCCCCAAACGGATTTATCGGGCGGGGGTGTAGAACCAACTCTTCGCTTCTCTAGACTAGCGGGGAAGAATTTGCACATGACCACATGGATTTTTCCATTATGACAAGGACATCTGAGTACATCTTGATGTGTTCTCCCGCACGCCTGTGCCGATCGAACCTAGATGGGAAGATTGGCAACGTGCTGATGGAAATGGTGTTCGGTCCGGCTCACGGCAAACGGTGTCTTCGGGATTCATTGATTACTTCTTTAACTTGTCATCCTCGTTGTCTCAGGTCAGTTTCTTAATTATCCGCTCGAGTCGTTCAATCTTTTGCTTGGTGGACGCGTCGTGCTCCTCATTGGTTGCTTCCTCGTCGGCCGAAGAATCCCCGGACGGCCTATTATCCTTCCCCTTGGTCGATTAGGATCGGGCACTCGTCCTCGGCTCGGTGAAGGGGGTGGGTGGGTCGCAGTGCGTGTGGTTGCTAGGCGCCTCGGCTTGATGATCCCTCGATCCGGTCCTCTATTGCGGAGGTTGGTGATTCTCGTATTCTAGCGCCAAGTTTCTCCTGCTGCAATTCTCTCATGAGGTCCTCCTGTCTTCTTTGACTTGCCGGTATGGCGAGGTAACATCAGGTCGGTGCTCCTCGTGACTAGAGTGACCGTTCATTTGGTGTCCCGTTGTGTTAGGGGGTGCGGTTGGGGGTCTCGCAGTGAGAGCGATAGGAGGGACGATCGGGCGCCGTTGGGTGATCAACCACTGCGGGGGAACAACCGAAGGCGGGGGCGGTTGGCCGTTGCTTGGGGGGACGTCTCGATTGGGGTTCCCTCCATAGCCAAGTGTACTTGCCTAAGTCTTTCGGCCTCTCGTTCTAAATCTCTTTGGTGTTACGTAGGTGGTCTTTCTCTCTCGCTCCTTTCGTGTATCGTTTGGACTTCCTCCTCCCTCCGTATCCGATGCGGTTCTCCGTCTTCCATGCTGCCCTCGTTCCTCGGTCCCATCGACTTGGGTTAATCCTCAACCTCCCGGGTGGGGAAGTCGTCATCTCGGCCGGATCGACTTCCTCGTCGACCGTAGTCATGCCTTTGATTAATGCCTGAGTCTCGCCCCGGTCGTTAGGTCGACGATCTCCGTGCTGGGAATCCGTAAGCCCGTCTTGCCCGCTAGATCCTGCCGTGACTCGGTTCCTCAGGATCCTGCTCGTCCTGGAGGTACTTGCCATCGCCTTTGCTATCGTCCTCTTTCCTCGGCTCGCCTCTCCACTTGTTCCTACGTCGTGAAAGTAGGCAAGCACTTACTTAGCTAGCACCGAAAAGGTTAAGGATGGAGTACATGACGGTTCGATGCGAGTGGGAAAAGATCTTTTATAAGTACGATTCCCTTTACGCTAGCGTGTCGATCTCCCGGCGGTCAAATCGTTTTTGCCGCAAACGGACAAATTTGAAAAGTTTGTCTTGACACGTCGCTTTCGGTACTCTTCCTAAGCATTAATCATTATTTGTCCCAACATTCCCGGCGCCGAGAAATCATTAATCATTCGTGCGTTGAATCGGAAGATTTCTTTCACGGCGGTGATGAGGCGGCAACGACGACCCGTGCAGGATTCCGTAATTCTTCATCGATCTTGTGAGGCTTTCGGCGTAGAGACCTGGAGAGACTCAGGTCGTTCACCATAATCCCGCCGGCCATGGTTTCCAAGATCTAGACTCAACGATTACGAGCTAGCCCCGCTCCACCATTATCATGCTTCGGTCTACCTTGCTAAAGTGAAGACAGGTGTGAAATGGAGATGGATGCGACAATATCTCTCCCTAGAAGATAGTCCCAGTAACCTGCGCGTTCGCTTTGTTGGAGATTTTTCGCTTGGCATCAACTATCCTTGCTGGATGTCGATAGGGTTGTCGAATCTCTCTTGCAACGGGGTTGGAAGCCATAGATCACGGTCAGCGAGATGGAATCCCTTCTAGCTTCTACCAACATCGAAAGATGCTATTTAGAGCTCATGGGTCATCGATAACTTCTCGAGGTGTCCCAAACATACAGACCTATCTCGACGGAGTGGTCTTCGACGACTCGCCTAGCGGAAAACTTGTTTTTGCTTGGAAAATGGAGACTACCTGGTTAAAACACGAAAACGAACTTATACCAATTCGACACGAAGATAACAAAACGAAGATAACTAGCAAGAACGACAAGGCTAACTTTACCAATATCGACAAGATGTTGCTAAGAAGACGGAGATAACAAAACAAGAACACAAAGCTAACCTCTGTCGACTCAAGCAAGACGTTACTAAAAAGAATAAAGATAGCAGACCGAAAGGGTTTCTCCTTAGCATCAACCAGCGCACAAGGTGGCTTCAAGAGCTCGGAGTTTCCCCTTTCGGTGTCCGATTCTCAAGGTATCCTGGGAGATGTTATACGATTCCTTAGTCGTGGCGCCGCATGTAGGAAGTAGAAAATCCTACCATCCACATCCAAAGGTAACTAAACACATACACAAGGAAGCAAAACAAACAAGGGAAATAATAGAACACGAGATGTACGTGGTTCGGCATGATTACCTACGTCCACGGTGGTTAAAGGAAGATATTATTGCTCGATTCGGGGTTACTGAAGATGGATTTATCTCTCTCAATGCCTTTAGTATGCTCACTTTCCTCACCTCTTGCTTAGGTTCTTCCTCCCTACATGGTCTCTATTTATAGTTACAAGTGATGATACATCGATCTGCATGTTAGGCCTCGGCGTAGCCTCTCGATGTTCCTCTCGGTGGTCGAGTCGATGCCTCGGCGACTGTCCTTATTTGTTCGGGTCGGCGTCAGCCAAGCGAGTGATGCCTACGTCTTTATCTCGTTGGCTTCGATGTCGCCCGGTCGGTGACAGGGGTTGATGTCTCCCTTGGGGATCCTTGGCTTGGGTCTTCCACTGACTCGAGGTCCTTCTTATCTCTTCACCAACTTTGTCGAGCGCATTTGATGGCTCCGGTCACCCGATATCCATCGCATCACAACTTTTCCCCTTTTCGTCGACTTTCACCGTCTCGGCTCCTCTTTTCTTACGCCCAGTTTGGAGAGGTGATCCGGTACTTTTGATACATCTTTCTCAGTACGTCACGGCACAGGATC
>JAJJWW010011839.1:0-17389 GCA_023531295.1 Papaver armeniacum
ATCCTACACCTCCATCATCCCAGTGTTGGGGTTTAGCTCATGATATCGAACACTCGCTCAAAAGAATAATCCATAGCCCCAAAAGGTGTTTTATTGACGAAAAAGTGCTAATACAAAGATACGCAACGTTTATAAGTGTTGCAATTGAACAGTTACAGAGAACGATAAATTAAATGTGTTGAAGAATAAAAGACCGTCTGTATGAGTCTGTTCTTCGTGTTCTTGATAACAATACTTCTTTTCTGCAACTCTTCTTCTTCCTCTTCACCTGCTACTGCTGCAACTCCTCCTGCAGCGTGATTTTATGCCTCTGCTTCACCCCAAACTCTCTCGACTCCTTTCGTAGACCTCACAGAAGCCTATATATACACAACAGGTCGATAAATCTCTTCGATTATTTTCTTCTTCTTCACGGTGATAGGGTGTAGAATACATCCTATTTACTATCTATTGTTTATGCTTTCTTTGCTATTTTTCTTGTAAATTATGTATTTTACGCTTGTTTTGAGTTTTATAGCTACTTTGGAGTCACACAGAGGAAAAGAAGAAGAAATTACTCTATTTGAGCCAAAAGGGTAAAATTGTCATTTCATGGGCGAACACTACCTGGAGCCCATCCAAGGTTAAGGGGCAACTCTCTTTTGGTGGAGTACTAAAGCCAGGCCCATCCAAGGTTAAGGGGGGTTGATATCAGGGTACCCCTTATCATCTACCAGTGGGTGTATTTATTGGGTCTTATCTGTGGGGTGTACCTATCCATATCGTCCCAACCCTAAATCGAGAGGAGTCTCGCCTCTCATTCATTCATTCTTTAAGTCGAGAGAGAAGCGACCATGGCTGCTGTTAATTTGTTCAATAAATTGAGACGAAATCGAGGAACACAGAGAGGAGATAGAGGAGCTGCTGATGAAGCTCGGTGAAATGGGTTTGCTGGGAGATGGAAGAGAAATTGATATTAGGGTTTGATGTTGCAGTGAATCGAGAAACTCAGAAGGATGAGAAGAATTCAAGCCACTGCTGTTGAGATAGATCGATGGGTGTTGTTCCAAGGAGGTTTTAGAAAAATGGGTTCGATCTGTTGCTGGTCTTGAGATGAAATCAAGGTTTATGAGTTCAACAAAGCGAGATTGAAGATGGGTCAGACAAGGCAACAGAATCAAAGAAGATGAAGATGTAGCCGCTGTCAAATTAAAATGGGTTTCGATCTGAAGATGTTGCGGTCAAGATTTAGTGAACTGAGAGCAGATGGGTTTGAAGAGAGATTGATGTTGCTAAGATGGGTAGGATCGGATTTAGTTGTCGTAGAAAGAATTACAAAGGGAAGATTGAATCGAGTCTGTGGCAGGTGAAATCAATAATGGAAATGAATCTGCTGCAACTGGAGTAGAGATGGAGTAGCTAGGTGGTGATTGAGATTCAGAGAAGTAAAGCGATCTTTGCAATTGATTCAGGAATGAATGGGTGTAATGCTGTGCACATGGGAAGTATGAATGAAGCTGTAAATGAAATTGATGGGGTTCTGTGACAGTAAAGTCAAGAGGAATTTGATCATAATGGTGATAATTTGTGACTTATAACAAGTAGAAAAGAACATAACTTGATTCATTGTTTTGCAACGAAGAAGGATTCCTTGGTCTTGTCTCTCTTATTGCTTTCAACTTTATCTTTTAATTGCTTTGTTTATTTTCTTTTGCTTTTTACACCCCCTTTCGTGACAATTTTTACAACTAGAATCTCTTTGCTCGTGGGAACGAACTTGACTTCCATTATATTATTTTTAATTGAGTGGAAATATTAATTAATTTGATTGCACCTACGACACGCATCAAATTTTGGCGCCGCTGCCGGGGAGCAGCGGTTGATTTTTAGTTGTTTTTATTTTTCTTTTTGCTTTATTCTTGCTTTGTTAGATTCTATATCGTATCTAACTTAGTTTCTGAAAATCTTATTTCAAAATTTGGTTTTCCATGTATGGTGGACAAGAGCAAGCATATTACAACAATCAATACGGTTTTCAACCTCAACATTATGACAACTTCCAACCATCCTTAGGATACAATCAAAACCAATATTTTGGCTATGATCAATTTCCTACAGAACCTTATGGATATTCTCATACATATCAACAACCTTATGACGGGTATGTAAGTGGACAATCACAAGGATGGAAGGATAGTTATGCATCTAATAATTTGTTTTCTAGTAATGTGCAGACAGAGAATTTGGAATATACTCCTCTTCATCGTGTTTTTCCTTCACTCTTTCCAAAAGAGGAGATACAGTCTAGAAACTCTATCAACGGTGGTAAGCGTGTGAACGTCAGGAAACTTGCACATAAATTATACAAATTGGAAGATGATGGAGACTCGGAAGAGCTTGTCGCAGAAATTAGTAGGACTATTCATATGGAACTTAAACGACGTCGGGATAAAGGTTATGAAACCGATGAAGATTCTTTTTATGGTGAGTCTGAAAATGAAGATGATTGTGTTGAAAAGGACCAACCTTTGGACACTTTTGAAGACGCTAGTGTAGCTTACTCGAGCCTTGATCTTAATAATGATCAAGCACCTATTCAAAAGGTAGAGCTTGAGGAAGATGCAATTAGTGCTTGGAAAAAATTCCTTAGGGAAAGATATGAGTCCGCGGAAGTGTAGGAGCGTTGCAATAATGAGGAAGTTATTTCAACTCCGGATCATAATAACGATCCTTCACCTATTCAAAAGGAGGAGATTGGGTGTGACTTACCTATTGTTATAAACGGTGTAACACCCGCACAAGAAGATCTTACAATTTATACCGATGAGAATCATTTTAGTGAATGGCCCGATTCCGATGATGAGAATGTTGAAGAGATGATGCTAGAGGATGAAACCAAATTAATTGATTTTGTGGAAGACCCAATTGAACTTGCCAATGATTATAATGATGCCAAAACTTTGGTTAAGGTAGAAAACGACGAAGAATGGTTGCAAGGTTTAATAGAGGACCACGATATACAAGAGGTAAGTAATTCACTCGAATTTTTTAAGGATGAAGAGGATTCTATAATACAAGAAATTGTGCAAGGTTTGTCTAACCCTTTGCATATTGATTCTTCTCCGTTACCTCTTATTGGTTTGAATGTATGTGCTTCGAAAGTATTTTTGGATGATTTTGTTTCTAGATATCCACCATTGGAAACACTTGATTCTAACACTTTGCAGGTTTGCCAAGAGGAACACATGGAAATTCCCAAATTCTATGTTCTTTATACACTTCCGAGTGTGGACGGGAATAAGTGTGGGGGAAATTTCTATCGAGCGATAATTTCACTATTGTTTTCTTGTGCTAACATTTGTATGGAGTTATTGTTTGCAAAACAGGTATTATGGGTGGATCCCCAAATTTTCCGATTGTTAGTATATGGGGAGTGAATCTTACAAGAGCTAAGTCGGGCCGTCGACTTTAAAACAAGCGCTTAATGGGAGGCAACCCATCAGTTTTGTATTTCTTATCCTTTTGCTTTTTGTTATTTGTTTTTCTTGTTTCTTATCATGCTAAAATTTCCCACCTTGACTTTACTAGGAGGATTCAATTACATTGAGGACAATGTAAGGTTTAAGTATGGGGGAGTGGTTAAGCATGTATTTAAAAAAAAAATTACAAAAAAATTAAAAATTTAAAAAAAAAAAAGTTTTACATAAAACCTCCAACTTTTAGAGATTTTAGAGTCACTAGCATACTTCTAGGTATGTTTACATAGAGATTTTGACCGACATAATTGAACTTGGAAATGTTAGAGAATTACATTCGGATTTCTTGCTTGTTAGAGTGTTAAATAATGGATTTAATCATGCCGGTGATACGAATTTGGTGCAGGGAGAAGTGCATTATTAGAGTTGCTGATCAATCATTAGTGGAGACTACCCGTATTCATATCATGTGAGGCACCGACCAGAAATTTTCCATCTACTAAAGAGCTTTCTTTTGAGTGTGTGTCACCATACGTTAATTCCGGGTAGAATGGTGAGCTACCCAACCTCCCACCAATAGAAGCACTAATCTTTGATCTCTTGAGTGCTAATTTTGTCAACCATGAGGGTGACGTCTATAGATGAAAGCTTCCTTCTTGTAGTTTGATTTGCAGTTAGCACCATTCTCTCTCGACAACAACGGATCCATAGAAATACCATCATCATCAACAAGGAGCGACATCAAAATCTACAAGGAAAGTTGGAAAAGTTTAAGGTTTATAAGCAACAAAACGAGAAAAAGAGCAAATTTCATATTCAAGTAAAGCAACATATAAATGAGCGGATTTTACATATATGTTGAGGACTTACAATACAATGAGGTAATTTTATATTCAAGTATGAAGACTTATTCACAAGAGCGAAGAAAATTAAAAGGTGAGAATTTTTGAAGTTTATGATTTTAAGACGATACAAGTTGTGAAGAATCAAGCGGTAAAATACTTCTCCCACGGCCATGGTTTATTTTTGTATTTAATTTCTCTTGTTCAAAAAAAAAATAAAAATAAAAAAAATAATATTTGTTTTGTTAATAAGTCGTGGGGAAGGAAAATTTATAAGGAAGTTTCAAGCGACAAGGATTTAAGGTAAAAAGAGTTATAAATTGTTAAGGATTTATGAAATTCGAGAGTTTATCACCAATCGTTGAAACCGAAGACGAAGACCAAGGAGATCAAGACGAGGAGCGGAAGACGTTTCTATTGGATGCCGTGAGAGTGGTGTTATCATAATTGGCGATCGAATGTGAAGGTGAGTAAGTAATCTCATCCTCAATAATAAATGGTTGATTTCCTTTCTTAGAGATCGTTAGAAAAATGGTTTTTCAAAATATTAAAAGATGTGGGTTTTTAAAAATATTTCGGAAGTTGTCCTTCCCACCATTCAACGTGTCGCAGGAAGTCTCTCTTCATTCCTACCTGCACACATGTGAGAACCATAAAAAGCCGTCTTTTTGAGTGCAATTATCATAAAATCCTTTTTGGTGAGGCAGAAGTCGAGGCGAAATGCTTATTGATCGTTTCTCAAACACGCGTTCTCTCATTATGGTGTGGTTATTTCTCACTCAACATTTAAGAATGAGACTATGTTCTTTAGTATTTCTAACTTCTTATTACTAGCATGCGAAACTCTATGTCCTCATAACTCTTTGGATGCTTGGGACGCTTGAACGCTTTGAAGTTGTGAGTTTTTAGTTTGATTTGCTCGAGGACTAGCAAAGTCTAAGTGTCGAAGGGGGAATTTGATAGGGTGTAGAATACATCCTATTTACTATCTATTGTTTATGCTTTCTTTGCTATTTTTCTTGTAAATTATGTATTTTACGCTTGTTTTGAGTTTTATAGCTACTTTGGAGTCACACAGAGGAAAAGAAGAAGAAATTACTCTATTTGAGCCAAAAGGGTAAAATTGTCATTTCATGGGCGAACACTAGCTTTTAATGATTTCGCAGCCTCGCTTACCTCCTCTCGAGGAGCCCATCCAAGGTTAAGGGGAAACTCTCTTTATGTGGAGTACAAAAGCCAGGCCCATCCAAGGTTAAGGGGGGTTGATATCAGGGTACCCCTTATCATCTACCAGTGGGTGTATTTATTGGGTCTTATCTGTGGGGTGTACCTATCCATATCGTCCCAACCCTAAATCGAGAGGATTCTGCCTCTCATTCATTCATTCACCTGAAGCCGAGAGAGAAGCAGCCATGGCTGCTGTTAATTTGTTCAAGAAATTGAGACGAAATCGAGGAACACAGAGAGGAGATAGAGGAGCTGCTGATGAAGCTCGGTGAAATGGGTTTGCTGGGAGATGGAAGAGAAATTGATATTAGGGTTTGATGTTGCAGTGAATCGAGAAACTCAGAAGGATGAGAAGAATTCAAGCCACTGCTGTTGAGATAGATCGATGGGTGTTGTTCCAAGGAGGTTTTAGAAAAATGGGTTCGATCTGTTGCTGGTCTTGAGATGAAATCAAGGTTTATGAGTTCAACAAAGCGAGATTGAAGATGGGTCAGACAAGGCAACAGAATCAAAGAAGATGAAGATGTAGCCGCTGTCAAATTAAAATGGGTTTCGATCTGAAGATGTTGCGGTCAAGATTTAGTGAACTGAGAGCAGATGGGTTTGAAGAGAGATTGATGTTGCTAAGATGGGTAGGATCGGATTTAGTTGTCGTAGCAAGAATTACAAAGGGAAGATTGAATCGAGTCTGTGGCAGGTGAAATCAATAATGGAAATGAATCTGCTGCTACTGGAGTAGAGATGGAGTAGCTAGGTGGTGATTGAGATTCAGAGAAGTAAACTGATGCTGCAATTGATTCAGGGAATGAATGGGTCTGTAATGCTGTGCACATGGGAAGTATGAATGAAGCTGTAAATGAAATTGATGGGGTTCTGTGACAGTAAAGTCAAGAGGAATTTGATCAGAATGGTGATAATTTGTGACTTATAACAAGTAGAAAAGAACATAACTTGATTCATTGTTTTGCAACGAAGAAGGATTCCTTGGTCTTGTCTCTCTTATTGCTTTCAACTTTATCTTTTAATTGCTTTGTTTATTTTCTTTTGCTTTTTACACCCCCCTTTCGTGACAATTTTTACAACTAGAATCTCTTGCTCCTCGTGGGAACGAACTTGACTTCCATTATATTATTTTTAATTGAGTGGAAATATTAATTAATTTGATTGCACCTACGACACGCATCACACGACCAAGTTACGGATATTTTCTTTCCTTCTAAACTCTCTTTGCGGCTTCTGTTTAGTTGTAAACTCTTCTAAATATATCGAACAGAGTATATTATTTCCTTGTCCACGTACTGTCCAAATATTCAACCAAGTTCCCGTAAATAATTCCTCTTTGTTATCAAAACTAAATCCCGATAATCTTTCCTCCTTGCCTTGCTCCAAACCGATAATGCAGCCCAATTTAATCGAGTCTGATGGACCTACCAACCCTGTTTAGTCCAAACAGGCCCTGAGTGACAGAAATCCGCGATTAAATCTCAGTAAAACTCGTCCTAATTTGACGAAGAAATTTCCGCAGGTGGTAATATAGTTTTCCCGCCAAAACTTGGTTCAAATGGGGAAGAACATGGATGCCCCTTATCCGTTCACGGGGTAGCAAGTGGTCGCCCCTTAGTAATTGAGGTGCCCCTTATCCAAATGAGGGGTCCGAATAGTAATTTTCTCCCACGAGCGCAAATACCACTTTTCGAGCCAATTTTCCCGCAAAAGCTTATTTCTCCAAAAACACCTACAAAGACATAAAATACCAAAATAAGCACAAAATCGAGTACTAACATTACAGAGAATTGAGACTAATATAGACACATAAATGCGTCTATCAAATACCCCCAAACTTATTATTTGCTAGTCCCGAGCAAATCAAATCTAGAAAATAAAATCCTAACTCACTGTCGCAGGCATCGTCGATTGCATTTAGCGTATGCAATAAGCCTTTAAACCCCTAGGTGTCCCTAGTGGCCGAGTTATAGTCTCGGGAGGGCTTACAAGAGATATACCCACAAAACCTTTACTCCAGACCCTAACTAATTACGCAGAACCTTGGAAGGCACTAAAAAGTCTCCTTGGTTGGCATACTTATTGATTACAGGAGGAAGTACCCTGATGCGAAATTCCAATTGTTGTACACGAGTTTGCACTCAAGCATACTAAAATTCATATATAAGTCACAGAGCTCTACTCAGATAGTTTCTGGACATCATAACCGGAGTCAACCAATCACATGGATAGATTAAGAGATGGATATAGAAAAACATAGATGGTTTTGATGTTGACTAAGGTGAATGGTGTTTCTCATATCTGTCTGAAGGCCACTGCCAAAATAAACCTATCCTAATGGACTGAGATACTGGTCTGAATTAATATGAACACACTGGCATATACAAGGGAACCAGTGGTTGATAATCCTATCTCTAGGTCAACTCAGCTGGCATATACAAGGGTTCCAGTGGTCGAATTTATTGAATTTATTCCGGTTGGTCTGATGGTCCGGTCTCAATTTTTTTTTTTTCATAATATTTTTTTTTTCTTTTTCACTTTTATTTTATTTTATTTTGGTATCTCAATCACTCTATTTCACCCTAGCAGTGGTAACAACTTGAATCGTGAGCCCCACCTAATCACTTAGAGAAACATATTTTAAAGAAAACAAAATAAAAGTAGAAGTGAAAAGGATTCAACGAGATATGGCGAAACTACCATGTTTTTTTTAATTCTAACACCTGAGCTCTGTGCTTTTATGAATAGACTCTTTAGATGTTTCCATCTAATCAGATTGGTTCCTCAACTCCTACAACCAAAATTCTTCCATCCACTTAAATTGGTTAGTGCCATCCTTAATAAACATAAATTTCTAGGCTCCGGAGTTTAATAATGCAACTAAAAAGTTTCTCCCATACCCCCAAACTTAAATCTAACATTGTCCTCAATGTTCTAAAGATGAAATTAAAAGCATGAACAAGGAGAAACTGTTACCATTTGAAGCAAAAGAGTTAAGGAAAGATATTACCGTCTTGCATGAGCATGGGTTACCTCCCAAGAAGTGCTAAATTTAAAGTCTTCAGCCAGACGTCAAATACCACAAAATGGCTAATTAACTTTCGAATCATATATCAATGGTCGAAACAACTGTGGATCAACAAGACCAAATAAAACTGCCACAATTATAAGACAAATGCATCGGATTAGATAAATAAGCAGATATAGCTCAACCTGATTTAAAACTTCTTCCAAGACAACTGGATTTATCTGCGGTGCCCACTTGGGCTTCATATGGATGTCTTGACAAATAGACTCATTCGAACAACAGGTCTCTAATAGATGGATTTCCTCTTGGACAGTATCAGGAGGTTCAGGTTGTGGAGTCGAAAGTGACTCAAGTAATACCTCAGGCACACTAGGCTCGAGTCCTAAGTTAAGGACTTTTATTTGACCATCATCACCCCCAAACTTAGGGTAATCAGTATTTTCAGAAAGACCTTTAATTATTGCTTGAATTTCTGGATCCTCGGAGTCTTTAAAATACTCAAGAGCTTCTTCTAGATCATTACCCCCAAACTTAGGGTCAACATTACTCTCCGTAAGGCCTAGCACTATGGCTTGAATTTCAGGGTCTGTAGAGTCTTTAAAGTACTCGAGAGATTCTTCTAGTTCAAAAGTTTGGTCACCTAACTGACTTAAGAGAATTGTCTCATCAAATTCATCTAAGGAATCACCAAATAAAGTGTCGTCCCAATTATCCGAATTAGATCCCCGAACTAAAGTGCTAATCATATTCACTTCCTCCAAGTCATCAGAAGGTTGTCTATTAACATTAAAGACATTTAGTTCAAGTGGTCATATTACCAAAGGATATGTTCATAAGCCCGGTCCTACAGAGTTGATGATAACATTAGATGTGGCTAAAAATGGGCGACCTAAAATCACCTGGTATTTGAGCACTAGGGTCCCGAACAAAGTTGGTTGTCTAAAACAACAAAATCCACTGGATAAATAAATTTATCAACCTCAATCAAGACATCCTCTATGACACCACGAGGTACTTTGACAGACCTATCGCCTAACTGTAGGGTCATTTTAGTCGGTTTCAACTCACCCTGGACCTAGCCGGGTGTACACATGGTACGGAGTAGGTTAACGCTAGCTCCTAAGTCAAGTAGTGCTTTATCAACCATGTGATTACCGATCGTACAAGATATGGTGGGGCATCCAGGGTCTTTATACTTAGGGGCTGTTTGGTTGAAGGATTGAACTTACCGAACTGACTAAAAGGCTTTCTTATGGACATTAAGCTTACGCTTTCGAGTACAAAGATCCTTAAGAAACTTGGCATAAGCAGGCATTTTCCTAATTGCTTCTAATAAAGGAATATTTATGTTTACCTGCTTAAAAATCTCCATTATTTCGTTGAAAGTCGACTCTCTCTTAGTTGGAACTAAAGCTGTGGATATGGGGCTCTGGGCACAAAATGAGACCTATCGGGAACCACATTGGCATCACTAGAAATTTTATCAGTCTCTTCAGCTAATGGATCCTTCTGGGGATCATCTTGGGAACTAGAATAGGAACTAGAAGGTGGATCTACAGTATGTCCACTATTAGGCATGGCTACCTTATTGTCTACCGTTTTACCACTCCTAAGGGTTGTTACATAGTTCACATGATTGAACTCTTTCTCTCTAGAGGATACTTCATGAATTGCTCTAGTATTGGGTAGTGGTTGACTGGGTAACTTGCATTTCTCTCTTTCGCTCAAAAACTCTGCAATTATACTAACCTGATTTTTTAGTTCTGAAATAGCCTGAGAGTTTTCCTGTAAACCTTTCTCAACCGTTTGCTTAAACTCTGCAGTGTTATGAGATAAGATGGTCAGAGACTCTTCTATGCTCATGATTTTTTTATCCGACAGGTTCTGATACTGATCTGGCCCTAAATGGTTCTTAGTATACCCAAAACCTGAGGAAGCCTGAGAATTACTAGACTGGCCTTGACTCTGGCCCTTAGACCAAGAGAAATTCGGGTGGTTTTTTCAACCAGGGTTATAAGTGTCTAGCATGGGCTTGCTCTTCGTATCTAGCATGGTGTGACCCTTGATTCATTTCTAAGGCTTCTAGACGCCTAAGAATGTCTGACCCATAATCAACTCTATCGATCCTATGGATAGGATTTCTAGGTATTTCTGGTTCTCTCATTGAAGCCCATTGCCTAGTTTTCTCGGCTAACTCGATGAATTCGTCGAAACATTCATCTGGGCCTTGATGGGTTTCTACCTGCATACGGGTTTCACTATCAAGGCCCTCATATAAAATTTGGGCCATGTGGGCTTTTTCAAAGTCGTGATGTGGACACTGGTATAACAATTCACTAAACCTTTCTACATAATCATGAAGTTTTTCACCTAATTTCTGCTTAAAGGTTTGAATAGACAGCTGAACAGTAGCAGTCTTATGGTGTGGGTAGAATTTCTTAACAAATGCCTCTACAAGACCATCCCTGTGGTAATTGTTTTAGAAGGAATAAAATGATACCACTCTTTGGCTTTATCATAGAGAGAGAAGTGAAACAAACGTAACCTAAGCACATCTCTGGAGACATTCGGATAGTTCATTGTGTCACAAATCATTTCAAAGTCTCTTATGTGGGTATACGGGTTCTCATTCTCTAACCCCCTAAACTTACGAAGCAAGCCAATAGTCTCAGGTCTAATATCAAATTGGACCGTAGAAGCTGGTGGAACTACACCTGGGTCACGCATTACCCTAGACGGGTTCAAACGATCCCTAAGGGTTTTTATCGGGACCTCATCATCCTTTTCCTCAACCATTGTGGCAAAAATACAAGTATTAAGGATATTTTCCTCACCGTGAGAAGAACGTCCAAAAATAGGACTTTCTAGATTAAGGTAGTCAAGATTCTTGTTTCCTAAAATATCACTTCTAGGTTTTTCACGCATAAACCGTCCTAGAGCGTCTCTCTTACGTTCTGGCATACAAGAATTCAACAAAATGTGCACATGCAAATGTTGGGCTAACTAATTTAGGTAAGCTTGGGTTACCTACAGCGAAATATACCCAAAGATACGAGGCTGAGGTTTGTGGACTTTCAGCTGGTAACTCCCATAAGGCCCAAGGCATGGGTTCAGCTTACTAATCCACCAGTTTTCCTAAACTCGGTAGTCTGACGAAGATGCAATTGGTGTGTGCAGTGTTTTTTTTTTTTTATAAATAAAGTACTAAAAATAAACACAAACAAATAAAAAAACTATTACAAGTCCAAAAATAAATAAAAAACTAACAAAAATAAGAGTCCTTAAAAATAAAATCTTCGGCTTTCTCCTTTTATGGCATGTCCAACTTTTCAACTTCCGTTTCAAGCAAAACCTGCACAACAAAAACAAAATACCAAAGACGTAAAATAGAACAAAAAAAAAATAATCTAAAAAAAAATAAAATATATACAAAACCTAAAAAAAAAAATGCAAAACCTAAAACCTAAACCTAAATACAAGTCCGCGTCGGCGGCGCCAAAAACTGATGTAGTTTTGAAGTGGTGAGTAGAGTATCGTTCGCTCGGACTTTTTTTGAAAGAATTGATTTTAGACTTAATAAACAAAAATACTAAAAACAAAGAAAAGATTTTAACAAAGTTGAGAGATACTAGGACTTAGGATTCCACCAAACTTCACAATCAATTGGTTCATACAATGATTCATAACAATTTTAGCTCTTTTCTAGACTCTATTTCTTTGCCAAAAGTAGATTTTATAAAGCATTAGATGTAAATCGTAAGCATAGTGCATCAAAAGTTCTTAGACTAAGCATACACTATCAAACAAAATCACAAATAATCAATGAAAATCATAAATCGATTAAAAATCAATGCAAGAAGTCTTAAGAATCAATTATAATTACCAAACATTGTGAAACATGGCTTCCTCCGTCATCCCAGTGTTGGGGTTTAGCTCATGATATCGAACACTCGCTCAAAAGAATAATACATAGCTCCAAAAGGTGTTTTATTGACGAAAAAGTGCTAATACAGAGATACGCAACGTTTATAAGTGTTGCAATTGAACAGTTACAGAGAACGATAAATTAAATGTGTTGAAGAATAAAAGACCGTCTGTATGAGTTTGTTCTTCGTGTTCTTGATAACGACACTTCTTTTCTGTCGTCTGCAACTCTTCTTCTTCCTCTTCACCTGCTACTGCTGCAACTCCTCCTGCAGCGTGATTTTATGCCTCTGCTTCACCCCAAACTCTCCCGACTCCTTTCGTAGACCTCACAGAAGCCTATATATACACAACAGGTCGATAAATCTCTTCGATTATTTTCTTCTTCTTCACGGCCAAGTTACGGATATTTTCTTTCCTTCTAAACTCTCTTTGCGGCTTCTGTTTAGTTGTAAACTCTTCTAAATATATCGAACAGAGTATATTATTTCCTTGTCCACGTACTGTCCAAATATTCAACCAAGTTCTCGTAAATAATTCCTCTTTGTTATCAAAACTAAATCCTGATAATCTTTCTTCCCTGCCTTGCTCCAAACCGATAATGCATCCCAATTTAATAGAGTCTGATGGACCTACCAACCCTGTTTAGTCCAAACAGGCCCTGCGTGACAGAAATCCGCGATTAAATCTCAGTAAAACTCGTCCTAATTTGACGAAGAAATTTCCGCAGGTGGTAATATAGTTTTCCCGCCAAAACTTGGTTCAAATGGGGAAGAACATGGATGCCCCTTATCCGTTCATGGGGTGTGAATAGCAAGTGGTCGCCCCTTAGTAATTGAGTTGCCCCTTATCCAAATGAGGGGTCCGAATAGTAATTTTCTCCCACGAGCGCAAATACCACTTTTCGAGCCAATTTTCCCGCAAAAGCTTATTTCTCCAAAAACACCTACAAAGACATAAAATACCAAAATAAGCACAAAATCGAGTACTAACATTACAGAGAATTGAGACTAATATAGACACATAAATGCGTCTATCAAGCCTTCTAAGGACTCCTAACCACTACTCACCTGAAAGGTGTCGAGTTTGAAAGCACACTGATTGACGCGGCCTCTGAATTCAACATTGTCACCGTCAAGACTTTGAGAGCTGCAGGAATTTCGAAGCAAAAAGCTGCTCACTGAAGACGCCCTAACACCCGCCAAGTTTCATATTGTCAAGGAATACCTAAATTATAATATGGTTCTGGGGCCCTCATGGATACATAACAACAAAGCGAAACTCGGAGTATGTTCCCTGCCAAAGTCTATATCTAAGAGGGTCTCCAACAAGCCAATCCTGAAGATTATTTGTTGTCGTATGAACAACTCTCGTTACAACCGGCTATTTTTCGTCCCATCAAGACCTGGGGACTTTTGTCATGCTGCTCACTCACAGGAGAGCCTGATATACCCAAAGCCCAATCATGCGCGAAGGACATGCCTAGCGGAGACATAGCTAAGTAACTATCCTTAAACTAACTATTTTATATCTATTAGGCATATCAAATAAATTTTAAATATTCTAGTGTTGAGACGTGCAAATTCCTCAACACTCACCATTGTGTTGTCAGGCATACTGCCACAACACGTTTTCCTCTTAGTGTTGATACGTGCAAATTCCTCAACACTCACTATTGTGTTGTCAGGCATACTGCCTCAACACATTTTCCTCTTAGTGTTGAGACGTGCAAATTCCTCAACACTCACCATTGTGTTGTCAGACATACTGCCTCAACACGTTTTCCTCTTAGTGTTGAGACTTGCAAATTCTCAACACGTTTTCCTCTTAGTGTTGAGACGTGCAAATTCCCCAACACTCACTATTGTGTTGTCAGGCATACTGCCTCAACACGTTTTCTTCTTAGTGTTGAGACGTGTGAATTCCTCAACACTCATTATTGTGTTGTCGGGCATACTGCCTCAACACATTTTCCTCTTAGTGTTGATACGTGCGAATTCCTCAACAATCACCATTGTGTTGTCAGGCATACTAGTTCAACACGTTTTCCTCTTGTTGTTGAGACGTGCAAATTCTCAACATGTTTTCTTCTTAGTGTCGAGACGTGGAAATTCCTCAACACTCACCATTATGTTGTCAGGCATACTTCCTCAACACGTTATCTTCTTGGTGTTGAGACGTGCAAATTCCTCAACACTCACCATTGTGTTGTCAGGCATACTGCCTCAACACGTTTTCCTCTTAGTGTCGAGACGTAAAAATTCCTCAACACTCACTATTGTGTTGTCAGGCATACTGCCTCAACACGTTTTCCTCTTAGTGTTGAGATGTGCAAATTCCTCAACACTCACCATTGTGTTGTCAGGCATACTGCCTCAACACGTTTTCCTCTTAGTGTTGAGACGTGCAAATTCTTCAACACTCACCATTGTGTTGTCAGTCATACTGCCTCAACACGTTTTCCTCTTAGTGTTGAGACGTGCAAATTCCTCAACACTCACCATTGTGTTGTCAGGCATACTGTCTTAACACGTTTTCCTCTTAGTGTCGAGACGGGCAAATTCCTCGAGACTCACCATTGTGTTGTCAGGCATACTGCCTCAACACGTTTTCCTCTTAGTGTTGAGACGTGCAAATTCCTCAACACTCACTATTGTGTTGTCAGGCATACTGCCTCAACATGTTTTCCTCTTAATGTTGAGACGTGCAAATTCCTCAACACTCATGATAGGTGTCCTAAACGCCTTGATTTAATATCAATTGATTATACTTTCTTTGTTATATTTCTTGTGAATTATGTATTTTACGGTTTTTTTGAGTCTTATAGGTGTTTTGGAGTCATTGGAGCAAAAAGAAGTGGAATTCGCTCAAATCCTTTATTTCTTATCCTCATCTTGAAGAGGACGAAAAGACGAAGCCAACGGTGAAGGAGCGAGGTCATTCCGATTTCATATGAAGAAGCTGTGGGCTTTTGAAGCGTATCAGAGTTGCGGAATTGAACTGAACTGTCAGTCTCGCAGGACTGACAGTTGAATGAAAATCACTAAGGGGTTGCCATTTCAAGTAGTGGCCCTTATCCTGATGAGTGGGGTGTCTGGATAAATCCTAAATCCACCCTTGGGTTATAACCCTAAATCGAATTTCTCTTCATTATTACCATTACCTGAAATTCAGAGAAACAGAGATTGGGAACGGCTGTCTCGTTCTTACAGTCCACCTGAAATCGAGAGCAGCTGTGGGAGATCAGATCGAGAGATTCAAGGAGAGAAAATGGAAGAGATTGAATGGGTGTTGAGTGTAAATCGATTTGATTCTGGTTCTGGGCGATTTGATGGAGATGATACTGTGTTGAGAAGAGGGAATCGAAATTAGGGTTTTCTGAGATTTCAAACGGAAAAATTAAAGATGAGATTAGAGTGTTTTTTCCAGTAAGAGAAGATCTGTTGTTAAATATGGGTTTCTGTGGATGTTAATTGAAGCAACGAATCAACAACTCAGAGAAGAACATGGAGAAATTAGGGTTTCAAAGGAAGGAATTGAAGACATCAGTGGTGGTGTTTGTGTTGGAATCAGAGAAGAATTTGGGTTTGGTGTAAATCTGATGCCAAGTTTCAGCCAAGGATTGATTTACTGCCATGAGTTTGAGCATCTGGAGGATTATGAGTTGTTGTTATTGCTCATCTGGGTTTGAAACTGAACTGCAGAAATAGTTTGGTTGAATGTCCAGGGAAGCAATGAGTTCGGGGAAGAAATTGCGAGACAAAGGGTTAGATGTATGTTTAGGTGCAGGTGTTGGTGGTCTGTGTAGGTGGTCTGGTGATGATTGAAGTATAGAACTGTGTTAATGGATTTGGAGTGGCAGGTTATTTCAGTGAGATGGCTTGAGCTGTGGGATTGAGTTCGAGTGGTTGCAATTGGTGGTAAAGCTGTAGATGGTGTTGGCTAGGGATAATGAGCTTAATGGGTTTTGAGCTGCAATGAGATGGTGAAATGTGTTAGGATTCACAGGGCAAGAATGGCTGCAGGTTTTGGATGGTATTGCGGCTTGAGTGTTATGGGTGTTGGTACGAGTTGCGAGAACTGACCGAGATGCTTTAGAAATGCTTAGATGTATGTTAGGGTTTGAGTTTGGATGAAGAATCGGGTATTGAAGTTGCAAAGTTGAGTTGCAAGTGATGAACACTGCGTTTGTGGAGTGTGAAAGTTACAAATGGGTATGAACTGCAGTGCAGTCGGATTGAAGCAATGGAACTGCAGTTTCATGTAGAGGTAATGCTTGGTGATGGTCCTCAGATGGCAGGTGGAATCTGGTAGTGATGATATTTAGATGGATGCCTAGGTTCATGTGGTGGTGTTTTGAGCTGTGACTCTAATGGAGAATGGTGCACAACTGAAGAGAGGATATAGTTGCATCTGTGTGTATGATGCTGTTGTTGTTACAGTAAGAACTGAATATGAGTAGTAGGATGCACTAATTCCTGGTGCGGGTATCTGAGAAGGAGATGGCTAGAGTCTCTGATGGTGGTAAATATTGTGAGTTTGTGGCAGAATGGAGGATATGGTGAAGTCTGTTGCCAGATACAAGCAATTCAAGATTGAGATGGCAAAAGTTCAGTAGCATTATGTTTGTTGGCGGTGTATGATTGTTTGAAGGTTAGATGCTTGGGATGGAGTTGTGTGAAGGCATGAACTGGTGGTGGTCTTGAAATATGTTGTTCATTGATGATAAATCCATAAGTTGAGAAGAACAGGAAAGACGAAAGTGTGGCTGTGAAGAATTGCAGTTGAGTTGCAATCGGTGAGAAATGATGCACCATCCTGGTGCAACACAACTTTGGCCTTTGCAAAATGGCTTTGGCCAAGAACCCAACTCAGCCTAGTCACCCAGTTAAGATAGACTCACCTGACTC
>JAJJWW010011840.1:0-90984 GCA_023531295.1 Papaver armeniacum
TTGTTGATGGGTGAAAACTACTCTGCGAATTTAGTAATTTGGGGTGTGGATGAGGAATGAATCTAAACCTTCAACAAATGCACTTTGCGCGGTGAGTGCTTGTAGATTCGAGAGATCAATCTCGTGCAAGTCCGGCCTAAACCAAGAAATGGCCGTTCCGGATTTGTTTCGGTCTACAAAGTGAAGGAGATGGGGTTGATCTTAGGGAGGGTTAAGAAGGTGTTGAGATTGTGAAGGTGTTGGCTTGCTATGACTTGTGACAAGATGGTCAATATGACGTATCAACACTTGGTTTCTGCCGACCGAACTTGTGTCATTTCGTCTCGTTATTCCTTGTTTTTGGAAATAGAGACCCCTATTTATACAAGTCATTGAGCCTCATTCACATTCTCGTGGGAAGTGGAGGTAGTGGAATGATGGAGTAGTTAGCTGTGTCGGTAACACACGACCAGTCTTGCCACTTTTCTGTTCATCTCTAACCGTCCATGACTTTCCTAACACGTTCTTGTGATGGGGCTACACGCGCCGCATGTAAACAGCGACCAATACCCCGATGCATCCCCGTTTGTGACATGATTGATGTCTCGGAATGTGGATCGTGGATCCACGAAAGATAGCATGTAATGCTGAATTGAATAACTGCGTTATTCTGTAAAGTCGATACTTTGTGAAGTATCGTGTATTTTATGCATAGTCTTTGCATTGCGGTGTGGTAAAGTGATGGGTAATGACTCCTCACTAACCAAATAACTCCCCGACCAGGGTTGTATAACCAAGCTGGTGCGGCGGACGGATGAGATGATGTTTGAGACACTCATCTCGCGACCGTTGATGAAATTAGGGTTTTTAAAGAGGTGCGCAAGCATCACTCTTTAGCTTGGTCGAAACTAAGCATGGGAAAGGTTTTGAAGAGGGCCGACCGGGCATGTGTGTAGACAACACGCCTCGGTGTGCACGTCCATACTTCACTTTCCCAGAAGGCGCAATCTAAGCCACTCAATTTGACCTAAAGTTGAGTGGTTGAGATCGATTTGCGATAAGAGTTTGATGCCGCCAGTTAAGCCGCGCGCCATGCTCTCTTCCTCACAAGGCGTTCCAAGACGACCCAGCTTAGTGGTCTTGGCCCAGGCTGGCTTGGCGTGAAGGTGGCGTGGCTGATGTTGTCGCCCATGTCTCACCGTCTCATGAAAACGCGATCTAAGCCACTCAAATCATCCGGTGAAGTTGAGTGGTCGAGATCGATTTTGGAATTTGGGAAGTGTAACCACGCATGTTCGAGCGGGCGTTTTGATTGGCCAGGCATGATATTTTGGCCGACCGCAAGAGGAGGTAGATGGGTCCACTGGGTGGTCATGCCGGTATGACCGCCTCGCTTAATGGAATCCGTGACCCTCCATTCGTGCCGGGAGAAGATGGGACGCGCGTGATGGCTTGAACCCTAATTTTGGCTTTCAAAGCCGCGCGACCATGCTCTTTTGGGCGGATTTGTTTTGTTGTAACCAACCATGGTTGGCTTTGACCGATTGGTCAAGTGTGTAGGCGGTCACATGGTGATTGTGTCGACATGCTCCGGGGCCCTTTGAGTCTACATCTACACCCTCCATCTATGCCTGCCAAGATGGATGGTTGAGACCGCTTTGCAACACATGTAACATGCCGCAAACCCTAATTTAGGTTTTCCGCCCATAATGCTTGGTATGGACTGTTTCTTTGGTCGCACCATGCGGGTCGGCCGTGTGTATTCCATACCGCTGGGGGTGATGGAATCTGATCTCGTGGTCATCCAATCATGCTTGTGGAGTTGGATGATCGCGATCGTATCATATTTGGCAAGCTAAGGCCGTGTGTATTCCATACCCGCTTGGGGTGATGGAATTGATGCGGGTCATCCAATCATGCCAGGAGTGGATGACCGCGTCGAATCATATTTGGCAAGCTAAGGCCGTGTGTATTCCATACCATGCCTGGGGGTGATGGAATTGATCTCGTGGTCATCCAATCATGCTTGTGGAGTTGGATGATCATCGATCAGATCATATCCGAGATCGATACGCCAAGTCCGATGCTCAATCGGCTAGTATAACACACCGAGAGGGGCTCAATCGGGCTAGTATAACACACCGAGAGGGCTCTGCCAGTATAACACACCGAGAATCAAATTCTATACGGGTATTTCGTACATGGATTCATTATAGTGCTTGGAGGTTCGTGTTACTCAGAAGAGTAACACTACCGATCATGCCACACCGATAATGGGTACAGAAATACAAGGTGATATGAAATTCACAGAAGGGATTGTTGCAACATGCTCCAACTCGAGGAATTTCATGTATTCACAGAATGGGATTAAGGTTACATGCTCCATTCTTGGTGAATTAAGTGAGGAGTATCCATCACTTATAAATGGCTTTTATCTTTTACAAGATGTCAGCGCATGATTTTCTGGTTTTACAAATTTAACCTTAAACGAAAATCCACCATCAACATTAAGTCCCCTGCCTAGCATATAATGGTTACACTATTGTGTGGTAGGCATGAGATGGTGACATACAGAAATGACCAAGCCGGAGTGAATACATATTTACCGGATAGTTTCACATTGTCAGGTGTTTCCCTGGAACTGGTTGGTCTTGATTGAGGATGCGAAGGAAGCAGGACTTGATCAAGGTGAGTCGCTTGGTTTCTCTTGTACATGTATGAGCTCGACCGCCCTTCGTGTGTTTGAGTCGTGGGATAGATTCTTTCTTCTACCGGATTCTCGGGGCGCGGGTGCTTGCACATTGCCGGTTGAATTGTTGTGTCCGAGATGCTCTTCCGGTTCTTGATCGTGGCTCAAAAGAAATCCCGACTTGGTCGGGCGTTGAATCTCATATATCGCGCCGTAATCGTTTTAGGTTTCTCGCATTTATGCAGGTGAAGAGATTTTTTGATCCGCTTTTTACAGTAGAGTTTTTGCAAAAACTCTATTTCCCATCATGTCTAACAACAAAGTGGGATCATCTTCTTCATACCATCCAGATCTCCCCATATGCGTGTATGACCCCGCTGTCTGACTTCATGATCACCCCCGTTCAGGTTCTTCGAGTCAAGAAGATCATACCGGTTTGTCTCTTCCTTCTTTCTCAAACATTGTTTGTTCTTCATAACGGTCGTGTGAATAATCCCTTCATTCTTGCAGAGATATCCTACCGGGAACATGTGTGACGGCCATTGACGATGATGACTTAACCATTCTCTCCCTTCAAACTCAAACACGCCTACCCCCGCGAACCTCAAGACGCTGACCGGGTGTCTCATCTTATGAATATCCGAATGCAGGTCTTTCATTCGATGTTCGATGAAATGCTTATCCTCCAGCTACCAGGATGTCGGTGGATTCTTTGGTGCTAAGGAGTTTGTGGGTTTGTACACCAAGTTGTGGAGGAAGTACTGGCCATATCGCAACTGTGAATGTGGTCCGACATTGCCTCCGCCTTGGTTACTGGGTAAACCGCCTTCTTCCCATGATTATGGAGATGGAGAGTATTTCTATCCGCAACGTTGCTGAATCAAATCTCGAAAAGTGGGAGAATATGGTATCTACCGTGAATCCATGAAGTTCAACGGGCTGGTTATGCAACGCCTTGATGTCATCAAGGTTGATCGAAGTTGGTATCCTCGCAAATGTTGTTCCTGTTACGAAAGCTATCTTGAAGAGGAGAAAGCTCGGGCTGCTTAATCAGAGAAGGTGGAGCAAGTCACATGCGGGGACTTGAAGAAAAGAACGGAGAGATATCGGGTGCTAGACCGCAGATGATGCTCTCAAGGAATTATAATCTTCTAGATGGCCTCTTCTAAGTTGTACTCCTTATTGTTAATGACGTTTATGTCAAGAGTTTTGAACATCTTTGCTGAATAAATTGCATTGGGTTTTGATTGGTGAAACAGGTTTTCATTGACACATCTCTGAATATAGTTGATGATTCAAACATGTAATGAAAATAAATACAGATTGTTGATACAGCAGAGATAGTGGTCGGGTGTAATATGCCTTGAGCCACTTTCCATTGATGATCAAGCTTCAAACTTGCCTCCGTCCACCTTAATGATCTTGTAGTAGCCTGCATCGTAAGCCTTGGTGATTCGCGTAGGGACCTTCCCATTTCGGTGAGAATTTTGTGCGAGACATGTCTTGTTGGATGTGTTTGGCTGTTTTCAAAACCAAATCTCCCACCTTGAAAATGCGTGGTTTCACAATTTTGTTGTATGCCCCGGAAATTCGATTCATGTACACCTCGAGCGTTCCTCGCTTTATTCCTTCTAAAATCAGTGTCTAACTCTGCGATCTCGGGAGTCGAGATTTCGCCTCGTCCGAGTGGATCCGTTCTGCCGCCAACTGGTGATGGGATTCGATCTCTCCGCTGGGAGAATTGCATCCGTTTCGTAGACGAGTGAGTAATGCGAGACCCCAATGGAGCGCCCGGGTGACGACACGGTATGCCCATGTAGTGCCAGAATCGATCATGCCATTCTCCGGGATTGTCGTGTACCGTCGACCGATGATCCGGATCAATGTCTTGTTGGTACTCTCGGCTTGCCGTTCCTTGAGGATAGTAGACGGTGGAGAAGACTTTGTTTGTCGCCGTACTCCTCCGGTAGCTCCCGTAACGCTTGTTGGCGAAGGAGTGCCATTATCTGTGATGATATGCTTGGGCACGCCAAAACGACAAATGATGTATTCTTTAATGAAAGCCGCAATTGTCGCTCCCCGTAGTCCCAGTAGGGGAATGGCCTCTACCCATTTGGTGAAGTATTAGTTGGTGTTATGATGTACTCGTCTTTGATGACGCGGATTGAGTCTTCCCGATAATGTCCGATCTGACGTGAAAGAATGGCCATGGGCTGCTTATAGAGTGCGAGAGGGGTAGAAGGCGCATGAACGAGGTTCCATGAATTTGGCATGTGTGTGACTTGAAGCAACTGCTGCATCATCCTCCATGGTAGGCCAATAGTATCTCTCGTGTATTTGGAGAAAAAGTTTCCTCTTCCTTGATGTTCTCCTTCGTGTATGCAGTTCGCATGGCGGGATTTCTTCTCCAGCCGGCAGCGTAGCATATCGCCTCGAAGCTCTTGCGGTATAGGATCCCTTCATGGAGTATGAACCGCTTGGCTCTCTGCTTCATCTTAATAGCGTCCTTTTATCGGGCGAGAATTATCCCATCACGTAGATAACTAATGTAGGGCTCTCTCGGTCCGATGCGGTTCATTAAAAATCTCCAATTGGTGTGGTGGTGTACGGCAATTCGAGCAGACTTAGGGCGAAACGATACGGATTGAGCCCTTCGGCCGTAATAACCTGGGCGTTGAAGTCGCCAGTAAAGTGTTACCACCAATGATTGCCACAAATTTCATTGTGGAATACGATCCAAGCTGCGGTTGCGCGCTGCGTCACCTCCTAGACATCTTGACGTGGGAGCCGTACGGATTCCGATGATACTGACATACCATGAAGCATGAAGAAGGTTTTGCAGGGTTTTGAGATGACCTTTCCTTGGGAAAGTGAGTACATTGAGCTCTTGAATGATCGGAGTTCGCCAATCGTCGGTCTTGAGGTGTCTTTGTGTTGCGGTAGCCATGTCGATTCTATGGTTCTCCTTTTACCATCAAAGTTTCTTAGCCCTCGAACGGTTTGGAAGCCAATGTTGCTAGACAATCGCGTGTTTGTTATTCTTTACGGCCGCACGTGGAGTTATGGTTGCATCGGCAAAGTAGTTTAGTAACCTACGTAGCTTCGATCGGACGGGGCTAGTGTTACTTCTTTTTAATGCATATACCGTTCATTTGATTCACGGTAACTTGAGTCACCTCTTATCTCCCAGGAGCGTGTGACTCTGCATTGTTTTAGCTATTGAAAGCCCTATGAGGAAAGCTTTCATATTCTCGCAGAGTTGTTGGTGCATTCGAAGTCTAACTTGAGGAATGTGAAAATACTTCTCCGGTTGGAGAGACCAACACTACCTTTGCTCCTCGTGTTATTCTTGCTAGGGGTAGCGGGTAGTCAAAATACAAAAGCCACACCTCTTCTTCCCGAATGGAGACGTGTAGGAATTCTCCGGGGAGTTCTTCATGCGGTCCCGTAGTACCTTCTCCGGAAATGCTGCCGGTAAGTCTGCAAGGCCTTGACCCTTGATAGCTCTAGGCGATGCGCATGTTATGTCTAGTTCGACATTTGGAGAAGCCATTTTCCGTCCTCCCCGTCAGACCGGCTTTGAAAGCAAAAACTTTGCGGGATCGGATTTGACACGAGTATCACCCGTTGGATGGCAGGTAATGCCTAAACTTCGAATGGAATGGATTAAAGCTAAACACGCTTTTTGCAGGATATCGGAGTTGAGCATCTCTCAATATTCGGTGAAATAGTATATGGGACGTTCGATTCCCTCGTCGTCTTCCCGAGCGAGTAAGGCCCCTACGGCGGTGTCATGAAAGCGGTGTAGAGGACCAATGGTTTCCCTTGTACGGGAGACTTCATGAGCGGTTGGAGATGATAGTATTCGTTGGACTTTAGAAAAGCTTCTGTTGGGTTGCGGTCCAAACAAAGTGGCTCCCTTCTTCGGCAAAGGGGGTGAATGAGGCGGTGAGTTGGGCTAGAACCAGGTATGAAACGTCGAATGTAGTTTACCTTGCCCATGAAACTCTGGAGCTCTTTCACGATTCGGGGAGGCGGCATTGTGAGGATAGCTCGAGTCTTGGATGGTCTACTTTTATTCCTTCACGGGGTCACTTGGAATCCCAGAAATTTCTGGGAGGAGACACCGAAAGCGCATTTTAAAGGATTCATCTTTAACTTGTATTCAGACACCTCTCAAATACTTGCCGTAAGACGTTGGTGTGATGCTCGAGCCTTTGACTTGACCACAATATCATCCACATAGTCTTCTACTTGTTTATGCATCATGTCGTGGAAGATTGCCGTCATAGCACGTTGGTATGTTGTGCGGCATTTTTCAAACCGAATGGCATAACGGTATAATAGAAATTGCCAAGAGGGGTTCGAAAAATTTGTCTTACTTGCATCATGCTCATACATCCTTATTTGATTGTAGCCGCCGTAGCCATCCATAAAGGAAAACATGCCGTGCCCGCTAGTGGCGTCTACTAACATGTCGATGTTATGGGAAAGTCGTCCTTGGGGCGACACTTGTTCAAGTCTACCAAATCCACGCAACATCGAATCGTCCGTTTTTCTTTTTAGGGACCACGTTGGCTAACCAGGTCGGATGATGAATGGGTGATGAAGCCGGTGACTAGCAGCTTCGAATCTCATTCTTGATTTGTTCTTCTACCTCATGTCGAATTGCCTCGGAGATTGCTTGATTGGCTTGGATCCGGGCATGACGTGTAAGTGATGGGTGACCAATTTTTCATCTAGGTAGGGCATTTCTTCGTATGTCAGCGAACACGTCTTGGTATTCCTTGAGTAGTCGAACAAGGCTCGTACGTTGGTCTACGTGGATAGAGTCGGGCCCGTAGAGACCGGCCCAGGAGATTCATCGAGTCCGATGTTAACAATCTCGAGCTCGTCGGTCGTGGAATTGGTTCCGTCTTGTAGGCCGTGGGCGTCCAATACCTCCTCTTGTATTCGTTGTCCTGCATGGCATCCAATTGGGCGGAGAGGCGGACTCGGTCTCTCCGCTAATTGCTAACAATGGTACGGTATATTGTCTTCCCCTTCGATCACGGCTTGCCTCGAAAGAGCGCACCCTTTTGGCGTGAGGATGGGCTGAAGTTTCACCGGTTGGAGATGGACGTCTCGTCGGAGAGAGTGTGTCGTGGTGTTTGGCCCCCGGCGATGTAAGTCGGTCTTCCTCTGGATTGAAGCCCACGTGGGTAGTGGAGTGCACATGATTTTGTCGGACTTTCCTGGGAGCATCTTTTGACTCGAACGGCTCACTCCGCATATTGGCGCGCACGGGAGACAATGATGCGGGAATACGGACGACCTCCTCATTTAGCACGGTCTTTCAAGCACTGGTGATATGTTGAAGGAATGACCTTGTTGTGGTGAAGCCACGGTCTCCCCTAGTATCATGTGGTAGTCCGGCTCTTTTCTATGACTTCAAACTTTGCTCGTGGATTGACTGAGTCCTACCGAGTAAATTCAAATTGACATACCCGTATGTGCTGGTTTGATTCCTTCGAAGTCCGTCATCGTGGTGGGCTGTCGTACAATCTTGCATGGGCTGACCTTGGCTGTCTTGAGAGTCTTGAGAGTAATTACGTTCGAAGATGCTCGTGTCGACGAGGGCCCTCCGGAACTCGAACCCTTGATGTGTGCGGTAACATGTAGGGCTCGGTTGTGACCTTCCTCTGCGCCATCATGTCATCTTCCGTGAATGTAACATTATTTATAGATGTTTCCAATGCAGTCGAGACTCCTGGACGAGAAGGAGCAAGGTGTGCGTCCAGAGCTATTTTATTGACTGCAGCAAACGTCTCTGCCCGTTGATCTTTTGAGAGGTGCAAGAGTTCACACAAGTCTTCCACTAGAGACACACGGCTTCCGATCCATTGGCCTCGGTTCGTAGTAAAGCCGTTGATCCGAGGGGGACTAGCCCAGGTGTAAAGGTCTCCTGCACGCTCATTTCCGACGTCATCTTGATGAGGAGGTCAAGTATCCGTTCTGCTTCTTTGATCAGCTCCATGTTCCTCGTCCGAGTCTCAAGTATAGGGCCAACTCGCTCATAGTTGGGATTCCTCTGTTGCGCCGGCCGAATACGCCATTGGGAAGAGGCATCCTCGTTGGAGGAACTTCGACCGGGATTTGAATTTGTTGAGGAAGTCCTAAGACCAGCCATCTCGGAACTTAGCCAAACAGATTGGGTATTGAAGAAATCGATTTCACAACCGAGAGATTAATCTCCCACTTGTGGTGCCAATTGTTGATGGGTGAAAACTACTCCTGAGGAATTTAGTAATTTGGGGTGTGGATGAGGAATGAATCTAAACCTTCAACAAATGCATCACAACTGTGGGTGAGTGCTTGTAGATTCGAGAGATCAACTGTGCAAGTCCCGCCTAAACCAAGAAATGGCCGTTCCGGACTTGTTTCGGTCACAAAGTGAAGGAGATGGGGTTGATCTTAGGGAGGGAAGCGAAGAAGGTGTTGAGATTGTGAAGGTGTTGGCTTGCTATGACTTGATGAGAAGATGGTTGAATATGACGGTATCAACACTTGGTTTACATCTTTGAACTTGTGTTGTTATTTGTCTCAGTTATTCCTTGTTGTTTTGGAAATAGGGCGGAGACCCTATTTATACAAGTTATTGAGCCTCATTCACGTTTCTGGTAGTGGAATGATGGAGTAGTGGAATGATGGAGTAGTGGAGTTGTGTGTCGGTAACACACGACCAGTCTTGCCCACTTTTCTGTTCATCTCTAAGAGTCCATGACTTCCTAACACGTTCTTGTGATGAGCGCGTTGCACTGGCCGCACGCCGTAAACCGCGGACCAATACCCCGATATGCATCCCCCGATTTGTGACATGATTGATGTCTGGAATGTGGATCGTGGATCCACGAAAGATAGCATGTAATGCTGAATTGAATAAGCTGCGTTATTGAAAGTCGATACTTGTGAAGTATCGTGTGTATTTTATGCGGTCTTGCATTGCGGTGTGGTAAAGTGATGGGTAATGACTCCTCACTAACCAAATAACTCGACCGAGGTTGTATAACCAAGCTGGTGAAGGCGGACGGATGAGATGATGTTTGAGACACTCATCTCGCGGCCGTTGATGAAATTAGGGTTTTTAAAGAGGTGCGCAAGCATCACTCTTTTAGCTTGGTGAAACTAAGCATGGGAAGGTTTTGAAGAGGACCGTAGGGCATGTGTGTAGACAACACGCCGGTGTGCACGTCCATACTTCACTTTCCCAAGAAGGCGCAATCTAAGCCACTCAATTTTGACCGGTAAAGTTGAGTGGTTGAGATCGATTTGCGATAAGAGTTTGATGCGCAAAGCCCGCGCGCCATGCTCTCTTCCGCGCGTTTTCCAAGACGACCTAGCTTGGTGGGTCTTGGCCGGTTGGCAGCGTGAAGGTGGAGGCTGATGTTCACGCCCATGTCTCACCCGTCTCATGAAAACGCGATCTAAGCCACCCGGTCGTCGGTGAAGTTGGTGGTCGAGATCGATTGATTTGGGAAGTGTAACCACGCATGTTTGAGCGGGCGTTTTGGATTGGCCGGGCATGATATGCCTTGGCCGACCGCAAGAGGAGGTAGATGGGTCCACGGTGGTCATCCGGTATCTTAGGACTGCTTTTTAATCTCATCTGTGACCCTCCATTCGTGTATGAGAAGATGGACGCGCGTGATCGCTTGAACCCTAATTTTGGCTTTCAAAGCCGCGCGACCATGCTCTTTTGGGCGGACGGTTTTGTTGTAACCAACCATGGTTGGCTTTGACCGATTGGCCAAGTATGTAGGCGGTCACATGGTGATTGTGTCGACATGCTGGGCCCTTTGAGTCTACATCTACACCCTCCATCTATGCCTGCGAAGATGGACGGTTGAGACTGTTTTGCGACACATGTAATATGCCGCAAACCCTAATTTAGGTTTTAAAGCCCATAATGCTTGGTATGGACGGTTTCTTGGCAAGCGAAGGCCAATGGTCGACCATGCGTGAATTCGGCCGTGTGTATTCCATACCTCGCAGGGGTGATGGAATTGATCGTAGTCATCGATCATGCTTGTGGAGTTGGATGACTGCGATCGAATCATATTTGGCAAGCTAAGGCCGTGTGTATTCCATACACGCTTGGGGGTGATGGAATTGATCTGTGGTCATCCAATCATGCTTGTGGAGTTGGATGACTGCGGCTCGAATCATATTTGGCAAGCTAAGGCCGTGTGTATTCCATACACGCTTGGGGGGTGATGGAATTGATCTGTGGTCATCAATCATGCTTGTGGAGTTGGATGGCGTGATCGTGATCATATCCGAGCCCCGTCTGATAAAGTGGGATGCTCAATCGGGCTAGTATAACACACCGAGAGGGGCTCAATCGGGCTAGTATAACACAGGAGAGGGCTCGGGCTAGTATAACACAGAGAATCATGCATGCGGGTATTTCGTACATGGATTCATTATAGTGCTTGGAGGTTCGTGTTACTACGCCAAGAGTAACACTTTCGATCGTCATGCCACACCGATAATGGGTACGGGAAATACAAGGCCGATATGAAATTCACGAAGGAAGGGATTGTTGCTACATGCTCTGACTTTGGGGGAATTTCATGTATTCACTGAGAATGGGATTGTTGCTACATGCTCCATTCTTGGTGAATTAAGTGAGGAGTATCCATCACTTACAAACGGCTTTATCTTTTACAAGATGTCAGCGCATGATTATTCAGGTTTTTACAAATTTAACCTTGAACGAAAAATCCACCATCAACAACTATATATATATATATATATATATATATATCATATTAAATATTAGCGTTGGTAACTTATTATTTCAATTTAAACTGACATAAAATTATAAGGTATTCTAATAGTCTTTGGATTTTCTATTAATGTAAAGCACCCTATTAATATACAAATTTATTTCCTTTCAAGTCTATTTGTGCACTAAGCATTCAGATGCTATTATTACTACTTCATGTGTATTTGATTAATTTTTAATGATCTACTAAATTAGTTATTGCACTAAAGATAATTTAAATATAAGATTACTAAGAAATTTAGTCTTTTCATTTTATGCAAAATACTCGCACGTTCTTAAGTATAATCTAATAAGTATTATATTATCTATCTAGTTTCATTACATAAGAATGTATTCCGAATTTTATTTAATTTACAGAATCTGACTGTAGGTAATTACTAATAATTCTGCGTAGCTATTTGATCTTAATTTTATTAAAGATTTACTAATGAGATTTTAATTAGATAAAGTTTATTATAATACTATTGGATAAGTGTTAATATTACTTTTGTTATGATTATTAGTGATCATATTGTCATTTATTGTTAATAACACTAGTGGTCGAGCTATTATCTTAATTACTTTTACAATTCAGCTTCATTTCTACTTGGATAAATTAAAGGTTCTAATTGCGAGAAAAGATACACTATTAGTTTCTAAACAACATTTGGGATCTAACAGTTCACTAATAGAAGCAAGTCTTCCTAATATGAATGGTAATCCAATCTTGTAGTTGGCCTGTCCAAGTTAGCAAGACCCGACAATGGTTTCCTACGAACAAAGACAACACAAACACACCAGAATTTCAAACCGCACTATTCTCCAGTGCTAGATTATCTAAGTATCATTCAACTGAGACTAACTAATTTCTAGTTATCTATTGAAATTTCTAAATTATACCCTAATTGGTTTCAGCCTACAATTTTTACTTCATATTTTATATAGTAACATACATACACAACAAAGTAAACAAACAAACTAGCATGGTATACAAAACAATCAAACAATTCAATTCATCTTTTAATTATTGATTGTTTTTAGTGAATTAAGATTTATCTCACACCCAACCCAGTTCTGAACTAATCTAATTAACTAACTGGCACTGGCTATTACCTATCGTTTCCCATATAAGATCTAATAGTGAGCTCTGATACCAACACTGTGGCGCCCCCTAAGCTAGCAGCTGACTAATCCAAGAGATTAACTAAATATAGAGGCACTAGAAATCTAAATCATATACTTAAGCAATCAATTAAGAAATATGCTACAAAACTTAACCCAAAACTAACCCGCTCTGAAACATATATATGTACAAGAAGTCCTCTCACCTGATACATATTCAATAGTGAGTTGATTTACAAATGGAATACAAACACATAATAAATATAGCGGAAGCTAACTAACTAACGTAAATAATTCTTCGAAGCTTTCATCGTCACATGCACATCTTGATCTGTCTCTGAAACTGAAGGTGGGAATGGGTGAGCACATCATCCTAAAGGGGTGCCCAATGGAAATAACAACTAGCTTTCAAGTAATCATCAATATGATCCGACGACAATGCAGGTTTTACTGAAAGTCGATAATACACGGAAAGACAATAAAACATAATGTAGAAACTTCTTCAAAGCAATTTAAAAGAACAATAATCATCCATAAATAACAGTAAACATCCATGTATGAGATGTGTGTTGCCGCACATGGAAAGAATAATATTGATGCCAATTCACACCGATTAGGTATCTTTGCGATGTATCGCCCTAGCCATAGAATAAGATATAAAGGAAGATAATTTTGGTCATGTAATATTGCGGTGTATCTCCCTAGCCATAGAATACTGATATTGTGTCGGCACACATCTCATACCACACAAAGCACACAAAGATAAGCATGAATTTCACAACACAAATATTGATTTATAAAATAATAATGAATATAAGAGAGTTCGTTATCGATTCCCCCTCTTTCGATGACAAGCCTCGCATACCTTGAGATTCATAATCCCTTTGGTTCATCCTTTGAATCGATCGTTGTTAATAAAGAGTAATTGTTAATCACACAAGCACTCTAAAAGATTAGCCAAAAGGCTCATACAAGGTTCAGAACGTAATCTCATACAATTCACTAGTTATAGGTTAAGTAAACTATCTAATAGTTCTAAGTTCATTTATGGTTCTACACCTTTCATTATCCATCTTTAGCATAAATAAAGGTTTACTAATTCAATTAGGTTGATTCTATAGTGCACAAGATATGTCTTATGATTATCTACAACTTTGTAGAAGGAACCAAAGGCTAATTCGGACCATAAGGGTCCAAAATATCAATTTAAGAAATTAAGGTCAATTCTGGTCAACTAGCAGTCAACGATAACGGTCAATGGAGTCAACTAACGGTAAACGTCAGTCAAAGGTCAAGTCAATGATCAACAGGTCAATGATTCAAACATGAATCGGTCAAGGTCAACTCGGTCAAGATAGGGGAAACTCGATGAGTTAACTCAGTCCCCAAGACTGACTCGGGTGAGTCAGGTTTACATAAACTCAGTCAGACAATCTGACTAAGAGGACTAATAGGCTTAAATTCAAGGAACAACACAAGAACATACTGAACAAATCAAAATGCAACTACATACCCTACCAACCTGACTCTATCTACTTGATTCAAACACAAGTTATTCATTCTATATAATTTATAAACTATAACATCATCTCTAGGTAACACCCAACGCATTTAAATCTCTTGATCTCTATCGATACTGCCATTTTAGCTTCAACATCAACACATCTAAACTGCGGTTCATCATTTCTATTTCTTCTCTGCATCACGGAACCACTTGCATCAACTCCATTAACCACAACTTCATCTCTTTACAATATCCACTTGTTCAGCTGATTCATAATCTAACTCAGTCTCAACAACCAAACCCAAACTTCACAGCAACATCAACTCCATGTTTAACTATCATCAGCACAACAAACTCCAACAGCTATAACCAACTCAGTTTACAACCATCCTCAGATGAGCAACATCTACTTCATATCTCAAGCAGATTAATTCAACCTAAAAGCTGATCTTATAGTTCATCACCCCTTTGTATCTTCTCGGCTCAATAAATAGCTTTTAACCATTCTTGTTCTCCACTAACACCATTCCTGTAACAACCTCGTCATCATTATCTCAAAACAACTCAACTCAATCCCTGGCAACTCTTACATTAAAACTACTCAATCACGGCAATACTGATTTTCCTTCAACAATACAAGACCATCTTCATATATCCATTGACTATCTTCAACAATACACAACAAACATACTCAAACCAGTCCATTGAACTTATAATTCACTCATCGCCAATGACTTCATAACTTATTCTTGGTACGATTTCAAACTACAACCTAAACTACATCTGCAGAAATTTTGCACCTAACAAGACCTCTACACCTCCACCAGTTCAGCACCATCAATTCAACCCATCTCCACCTCAAGTAATACAACATAGAAACCTAACTTCTCCAATTTATCAAAACCCTAACTTGAAACTCAATTATCTTAAAGAAATTAAAATTAAATCCTATAAAATCATCTGGACTTCAATCAAACTCAAACCCATCTAATATAATATCAACACAAACTCAGTTGCATAACCAAATTAACATAAACAAATTCAATTGAACGAAACCCTAAATTACCTTCTTTAATGTCGATTCATCACCAGGACAGCTTCAGAACTTCAATTGAACCTCAATTAACTCCTTGAGTCCTCAATTCTTCCTAAACATCACAAAATCAACTTGAATCAAAACTACTAGAAACCCTAGCTTCAATTCAACATCAACATCACCTTCTTCTTCTCCTGGAACTCAGCTAACCTCAATTCTAACTTCATCTTCTTCGATTCATCAAACTACCTAACTTTCTATGAAAAAATCACACATAAACAACTCGGTTCTTACCGAGATCGACGAAGGAAGAAATGAAGAAACGAGAAAGAAGAAGAGAAAAGAAGAGAGAAGAAGAAAAGAGAGAAATACATCTCTTCGATACGTTTAGAGATGATAAGGCCAATGAAAATTATTAAGGCACCCACTCTTTGGATAAGGGATCAGGTCCTTCCCCTTACACTAATCGATGATCTCTTCTCGTCCAGGTATCCGAATGACACGTTCGAGTAGTCCATTCCGCGTAACTTTTTCGAGATCTATCTAGTGATACTAGTTTCGCATCTAAATCGTTGTTAGATTAAATTCTATTAATTGTTCGTGTTAACCTAATCGATTCATTAACGGCTAAATCGTGTCTTGAGTGGTCTAATAGCGTTGAGCGAGCTTGAGGGGCCGATTCTGATAATGATCAAGCACCTATTCAAAAGGTAGAGCTTGAGGATGATGCGATAAGTGATTTTAAAAGATTCCTTAGGGAAAGATTTGAATCCGCACAAGTGCATGAGCGTTGCAACAATGAGGAAGTTATTCCAACTCCATATCATAATAAGGATCCTTCGCCTATTCAAAAGGAGGAGATTGGGTGTGACTACCTATCGTTATAAACGGTGTAACACCCTCACAAGAAGATCTTATAATTTATACCGAAGAGAATCATTTTAGTGAATGGCCCGATTCCGATGATGAAAATGTTGAAGAGATGATGCTCGATAATGAAACCAAATTGATTGAATTGGTGAAAGACCCAATTGAACTTGCCAATGATTTTAATGATGCCAAGACTTGATTAAGGTAGAAAATAACGAAGAATGGTTGCAAGATTTGGCGAGGACCACGATATACAAAGAGGTAAGTAATTCACTTGAATTTTCTAAGGATGAAGAGGATTAGTAAAACAAGAAATTGTGCAAGGTTTGTCTAACCCTTTGCATATTGATTCTTCTCCTTTACCTCTTATTGGTTTGAATATGTGCTTCGAAAGTATTTTTGAATGACTTTATTTCTCGATATCCACCATTGGAAACACTTGATGCTAACACCATGCAGGTTTTCCAAGAGGAATCCATAGAAACTCCCAAATACTATGTTCTCTATACACTTCCGAGTGTGGACAAGAATAAGTGTGGGGGAATTTCTATCGGGCGATAATTTCACTATTGTTTTCTTGTGCTAACATTTGTATGGAGCTATTATTTGCAAAACAGGTACTATGGGAGGATCCCCAAACTTTTAGATTGTTAGTATATGGAGAGTGAATCTTACAAGAAGAAAGTCGGGCCATCGACGTTAAACCAAGCGTTAAATGGGAGGCAACCCACAGGTTTTGTATTTCTTACCCTTCACTTTTTTATTTACTTTTTATTTTGTTTTTAGGATTTCCCACCTTGACTTTATTAGGAAGATTCAATTACATTGAGGACAATGTAAAATATTCGGGATAACTTGCAAAGAGCATAAGCTAAAAAATAAAAAATAGCTCTAGCTCGTAAAATCCGCAAAGAGAATAAGCTAAAAATTAAAGAAGAGGGGTCCGTTCACTAACTCAAATTTTACATTGTTTGGTTCTCATCTTTTCTTTCTCTGTCCTCTTATACACAAATCGTCATACTGTTCTCAAATGAAACCTATTCCTAAAACATTTTCTGTCAACCACTAATATCCGATTCAGAAAAATATCAATATGGAATAAGGATTTTGTTTGAATCTCTTCTTCTTATAATCATTAGAAATTTAATCTATTTATCTTCACTTGGAAAGACGGTGAGATTGGAAATTTTTAGGAAATGTACAGCTGCCGAGCTGCGTAGTTGTATTCTAATAAATTGATCATAATTCATATAATCATGTAGGGTACTGATAATTGACCAAAGATAGAGAAAGTGAAACCAAATTAAAGTGGTGATGTACAAACTTTTTCTGGTTGGTTTGGAAATGGAAGAATGAAATTCATTTCGAGGCTTTGTTATGACATAGCATTAGTAGTGGGGAACTGTTTGTTTGACCAATCAAACGAATTAATTTATTCCTTGAACCCTAGATTTTTTATATTCTTTTTTTATCAGTTGATTCCTTGAACCACAAAATGAAGAGTAACACAAACTCAAAAACTAATGCGATAAAAATGATACAATTCTCCTGATTTCTAAAAATCTACATATAGAAGAGCTTTTACCGTGAAGGAAGAAGAATGGAAGAGAATTCGTCGAAAATAGGAGAGAAAGTTAAGAAAAGCTTTTTGTCTTAGAAGAATATCTCGTTTCAATGTGGGTATTTGGCAACCCGGATTTGATGACAATATATATTCCATCACCCAACGCTTAAAACGAGATTGTTAAATCTTGTCGATTACAATCTTGTCAACGGATCCCTACTCAAAATCAAAATATCTTTAGCTCGCAAAAAGCATAAGCTTTAAATTGAAACAGCTTGAAGTCTGAAACCCTTCGAAGCTACGGAATTTTTTTTTTTTTTTGGACGGATGCCTGTAAAAGCAAAAACAGAAACTGCCACAAAAACACAAGAACTGAAGTCGTCAATCTTCAAGACACAAAGAGGGGGATTGAGCAGATGTCCACCAAGCTTGGACAATATGCCTTTTGGCATAAAATGCGAGATCATGAGCCAGAGTATTAGCTCTTTTCGGAACATATGAGAACTCCACCGAGTCTAGAGATATGGTCTTCACGCCAATTTCATCAATAAGATGAGTTATTCTCCACGAAATACACTTTGATTTTCTCTGCGGTAAGAGGCAAACTTGTTGACAATCTCCTTCTACAATGATATTGCGGGCTTCAATTCGATGTGCTAACTCCAACGCCAGAAGGAATCCATGAGTCTCTGCCACCAGCAGTACTGTGGTGTTGACAATAGAAGAACCAGCACCTAAGATTGTGCCATTGGCATCCCTAGCGACTGCAGCAGGACAGGATTTATTTGCAGCTACAGCCACGTCGACGTTAATCTTAATATAGTTTAATTGTGGAGCTTGGGAGGATTATCCAACTCAAAGAGGTAAAAAAGCTAAACATAAAAAAAGGATAAAAAGAAAAAAAAAATTATATAATTCTCATACGCATTAAAACATAGGTACATGCATTCATACATTTGCACCATTTACATCATTCGCATAACTCAGCTATTAAAAGTAAAGCTACGAAGGCTAAAGTGAAAAGACTTCAAGGTCTAAAATAAAAGATAAGAATACATAAAATTAGCTCTTCAGAGCCTTATATGAAAAATTAGCTCTTCAATATCTCGAGTCAAATCTCAAAAATTTCTCTTCCAGAGCTTAAATCAAAAACAACAAAATTCTCAAAAGCTAAAAAACCGAAAATTTTACTCAAAAAAATTGGGTAGAAAAAGTTTATGGGTGCTAATCTCAAACAAAATAATGCATCTGTAATAATCTTACTAATAATAGTAATAATAACTCAGCTCGGTTGGTCATCCCCGTTTCCCCAAAGTTTCATGCGTTCCAGGAGGTCCCAGGTTCGAGTCCCCAATTGCGTAAAATTGCAGAAATTAACATGGAGGTAGAGTTAGTTTGCCCCCCTTGTGACACAATCTCAGCCCCCATCCCGCTTCGGCTCCCTTGGCTAGGTTATCCATGAGGCTCGCTGGTAGGCTAGCACATCAACCTGTTCAATTTATATAGTAGTATGTTCTTGGATCTTAGCTTGTTATGCTTCCAACTAGTTAATGTAATACTCTTTAGGTCCCTTTTTATTTTCCCTAGCACTACACCCCCTTGTCCTGCAGATTGACTCGCAATGCCACCTCTACCTACACTCTTGGTACCTTGACGATGGTACAATTGTCGATGATACTTTAGAAGTTGCAAAAGTATTGAGCATCATTCAACAAGAGGGTCCTAAGAGGGGTTTACATTTAAACATCAACAAGACCGAAATCTTTTGGCCTGTCACTGACCCTATAAGCAACGCAGTAGGGGTCTTCCCTGCAGCAGCACTTATTGCTTCGTTTGCTCAAACTAGGCACCTGCAGAACGCAATGTTACAACTTCCGTCTTCTGACACTTCGAGCTGATGTTTTGACCATGCACTGCACACATTCACACAAGCCTGTGGGTTAACACAATCCGAGTTCAACATCAATGACCTTGCCCCCATTTTATGAAGTCATTGGCGGTAATTTACTTTGGTGTTGTCAAGGATTCTATACCTTCAAGCTTCGCGTTGAATGAACATGAGTCATTCATTTGGCGGTGTAATAGGGACAAACACGCTATGGACTTCTTAAAGGCTATCCCAATCGATGGCCTCAATCAAGTCGGCCACAAAGCAGGTTTTTGTCCTCCAATCTCGTCTAGCCATTCCCATGTTTTCAGACTCGCATGTTCAAGGCTGCGCCAAACCTATGGACGTTTATGGAGATCATCGTGCATTGTGTTAAAGAAGTGGGCCTTAAATTCAGACACGATATGGTTAGAGACGGGGTTTACGATATGTGTTTCAAGGCCGGTGTTGCTGCACGAAAAGAGGCTTCGCTTGGTTTCTTATCTAACAATGCAACTGGGCTGAAACCTGCTAATATCTTACTGTATAACTGGGAAAATTGGAAAAATGTATGCTTCGATGTCACTGGCGTCTCTCAATTCACTAGCGAGAACTCGCTTTTGTGCTCGGGGTCGGGCCATCAACTGCTTTGCGATTACACGTAAGAAACACAAATACTTAGACAAGTGTATTTCCAATGGTTATGGTCTCGGGGTTCTGGCTTTCACCACTTTAGGCGAACTAAGTGAAGATTTTATTGTTTTTCTGAAAAGGCTGAGTAAATGCCTATCCAGCCACGATGCCAACTATAAGATATGCAGTCTACTCTTCGATAGGTTGGCGTTATTATTCAAAAAAGTGTTGGAGCCCAGTTATTGTTGGGCTACCAACCAACCTTTGTGTAAAGACCTTATTATTTGTTTTGCAATAAATCGCCTGAGGTGGCTCTCTTAATAAAAAAGCCTTTGCGGCGCCTTTTCTCAAAAAAAAATAAAAAAATAAAATAAAATAAAATAAAAATAAAAATAAAAATAAAAATAAAAAAATAATATTTTTACATCACACAGAGCTAGTGGTCGGTAGCCTAGCAACAAGCTGAGCTCCAACTCCTCTCTCGAATAGCTACACCTAGTCTATAGAAAATAAAGCGCCAAAACCACTACTTGCGTCATTACTAACTAAAGCAATTTTTCAAACGCTTGAAAAAACATAAAGTGTCTTCGCCAAGTTCCCCTAGAGTGGAGAAAGCCAAGACACCCAGACCATATCCCAAAGAAGTACACTTGTCTAAGTATTTAGTGCGTTTTCTTGAAACCGCATTAGAAATAGCCTTTCCTGGAACAAAGGAACGAATACCATCACCAGTGAAGGGCGAGACACCAGTGACATTCATGCAAACATCTTGACCATTTTCCTAGTTAAGGACAAGAATATTAGCAGGCCTCAAATCTTTACCATCATCGACACCATACCAAGGAGGACTTCCCTTACGCGCGGGGCACACTGACTTTGTAACAAATATCGGCCATAACATCACGAACAACATCATGTCGGAACTTACTTCCAACATCTTTAGCACAATGAAGCGCATGATCTCGAAGATGTCCATAGATTTGTTACAACTTGAGCATAAACTATTCTCAACAAACAAAGGGATACCAAGACGATAGCAGAGCACTGGCTCGGGCTTGTCTAGGCCCAAGGCACTGATTAAGCCCGCTAATAGGTACCGCTAACAAATAATCTTGAGCATGCTTGACACTAAGTTCACTTGCCACAAAATGGAATCTCTTGCAGACATATAAAATTGGTCTGGATTTGCTTCTTAACTGCATCAAATAAGTGACTGCCAGGGTGTGCATGGAAGGGGGGGCAGTATCATCGACACAATAAGAAGGAGGTAATCCACATACCTGGATAAAATTTTGAAGAGCCATCTGATAAGCAGAGCCTTTGTTTGTTGGGGATAAATTCCCAAGAATAGTCTTCTGCATTGAAGCTGTCTGACTCTGGGAAACAAGGTAACAGTATGTACGAGTGTCAGTCATGGTATAAATACCCAAGCCACCGTCTTTGATAGGCAAGGTAGCCAATCTCTGCTATAGAGGACCAAAACCCGCACCATCACCAGTGATTAGTAATCTCAAATACTTAAGCAGATGGTCATCAAAAAGATCCGTGGCAGATTGCAAGGCTGCTGGATTGGTAGTACACATTGCGAAATACAATCTAGATACACCAGTGCAATTGCGAAGTAATAACATCTCTCTTTGAGGGTCCTTGAGTTTCTTGATTGCATCTATTAATTGAACAGTTTTATTCACCCTGTTCAACATCATGTCACTGATAAAGTTCAAATCCAAACTCACCGGTCCACCTAAAAGTTTAACACCATTAGAGGGTCTACCAATGTCATGGGAAAGATCCCCGGCGGTAGTGCTTCTTGGATCAAAAGAAGGCCAAAAGACTTCGGTTTTCTTTACATTGAGATGCGACCCCCTACTTGGCCCTTAGGTTTCTATGATACTCAAGGTCTTGGCCACTTCCAAAGTATCACTAATAATAGTACCATCATCAAGTTACCATGCGTGTAAATCAAGCTTGCACCGGGAAGCAATAGACTTCACTAGAGGGTGAAGTGTCACAACCCGACAAGGGACCGAGAGGGTCACCTTGTTGAACTCAAGTGCAGACGATAAAATATATTGGTCATAATATAACTTAGCGAGGCCGTAAGTAACAAAATTCTACCCAGCGGTAAATACCTGGACAATGTAGACGAACTTCCTTGATGAGTTGAGATCCGCTCACCATATTAAACGCATTAGAAAAGTCAATGAGCAACATTGACATATTATCTAAATGCCCTTTCATCTCCAGTAAGCAATTTACAACATGTAAAATGCTTTCCCCCCCAGCAGGCACTCCAACACCAAATTGGTAGTCACCTAAGTAAGAACTCATGTCCTTTCCAACGGAGAAAGCCGCTACATTCGAGACCAATCTTCGCCAAACAGTACCTACAACAATGGGCCGAATACCACCCCCAGGTTTAAGTAATGGAGTTAAAGGCGCACTTGCAATGAACTCACCTAAAACCTCTGGACATTTACCGGCCAACCAAAGGTTGACAACCCTAGTAATAGAAGCGAGTAAATTGTCCGCTACTGCTGCAGCCGCACCACTCATCACATCAACTAAATGTTGAGCACGAAGGCCATCACGACCGCATGACGTACCTTTAGGGAAGCTTTTGATAGCTGTCAACACGACACGAGAGTCAACAGTGATTGGGTCTACCAAGATAGTGTCATTGAGAATGACGGGAAGGCGCAGTGGGTGTTTGTATTGCAAGTCGGGATAAGTTGCCTCGTTGCATGGAGCCACCCAGGACGAGGAGAGTACATGTATTGCTGCAAAGAAAGTGTCCGCTTAAGCTATCTTCTTAAAGCAAGCAACCATGTTGGCAGGCCCTTGTTTTTCGAGTCTGTCCTCCTAGGTCTCATACGAAGCAGTGATGTAACAATTTATTCACCAAGACAAAGCGGCCGCCGGGCTCCTCCAAACTAAAATTGCATGGTTGATTGCTTACAACCTTTAATCTCTTCCCGTTGCATGACTTTTCTTCACCGAGCTCTCGGTCATGATTCAAAGTGCATATTGAAGAAGGATGTGCAACCATGCCAGATAAGCTACTAGGACTACTGATAACCCTGTCAAGACAAGTCTTCAGCTCCCTTGAAAATGCGAGTCTGCACTGGTGTGGGATGCAGGTTACAGTTGTAAACTGTTTTTGAAGAACAACATTGAGCAGGTCCGTGGTAAGGGCTTCTATAGCATCACCACTATGTATCGCAACACCAACATCACAGACTGCGAAAATAGAAGAATCCAGAGCAACAACACTTAACTCGACAGGCTTATCGACCCCATGAATAAGGAAATCTGCAACAATTCCGTTAGATGGCCCTGCAACAACATCACCATGAACAATCCCTCCACGTCCCTTACATGGCATCTTCCAGGCATGTAGATGCATACATCTACAGCAAAGCCACATCTTTAACAAACCAAGAACCTTTTCCCAGGCGTGGTTTATATGCAAGTTCGTAGAAATCAACTCTATGCAGTTGGCTTTGTTCTCAACATATGAGAAATGTCGATCATGTAAATGTTTCAAAAAGAATCCTCTGGCATAACCCCTTCCATTAACACCATCTTGACATCCATCGATACTCTTATAAGGGTAGTGACACAGGCCATTGCCAACAAGGGCTTCTTCTGTAATGGACTGTGAAGAAGAAGAGGGTAACGACAACTGAGAGGAGTTGGTTGTCGTCGACGAACGCCGTGAAGACGAAGACCTGGTTGTTCTAGCCATGAAAGGAGGAGACGAACCCTAAAGATAAAGATAAAAGAGAAAGTGGAACCCTAAAAAAGAAAAACGATAAAACAGAATGCCGAAAAGGGAAAAGATGAATGAAACTCTGTGGAAAAGAAATCAAAATCAATGAGAAGGACCTGCGAAGAAAACCCAAATCAATCATGGTGTTTCAAAGAAACAAACCCAGTTTTCAGTCGCCGGGAAAAATCGCCGGAACAACCATTATAATAATAATAATAAACATCGCCATATACTAGACTTAATCTTGATATACCTCGAACAATACATTTTTGTTACCACGAGATGTATTGGCGATGGCGGATCATTTGATCGGAATGAAATTTGGAATGGGTACACTTGACGATATGAATCACTTGAAAATAAACGTATTCGCTCTCGCTTAGGATCTGTTACAAGACCAATTGGGATTGGCTCTGGTTCGTTTAGAAAATGTGGTTCGAGGAACTATATGTGGAGCAATTAGGCATAAATTTATCCCGACTCCCCATAATTTAGTAACATCAACTCCATTAACAACCACTTATGAATCAATTTTCGCCCATGAACTAATCCATTGACACAAATAGTTCATGGGCGAAAATTGAGTTATTTAGGTCCTGGAGGATTGACAGGTCGAACTGCTAGTTTTCGGATACGAGATATCCATCCTAGTCACTATGCCGAATCCCTGGCCAAATGAGACGGAATCTCATCTTATACAAGAGAGAATAAGCTACAAATGGCTCAAAAATCACCACTAGGACTAATATAAAACACTGCATACCTAGTTAACAAGATAAAACATAGCAAAGATACAACATTACAAGATTAACCAAGGTGCGTAGTTCTAGTGGTAGGGTTGCCGAAGCCCTGGCTAAATAACGACGGAAATCTCATCTTATACAAGAGAGAATAGGCTACAAACAGCTCAAAAATCACCACTATGACAACAATATAGCATAGACACAAGACTAACCAGACTTGATCACTAACATCATCTTTTATTATCATGTTATAAACCATCTTCTATCATCATGCTAAATCAAAGCAGCTTCTCAGTTGGAAAATCCCTTTTTCCTCTGTCCTCTTGATTTTTGCAGTAAAGACCTTACACTCATTGGTATGCAAGAAATGCCTAGAAGGGAAAACAAAAGAAAAGAGATAAAGAAGAGGTTACAAGACTAGACTTGATATATATAGTATATATTATCTCTGTATCAAATGGTTGTTTTCTTACCAGGTTTGGTTGAAACCTCTCTCAGTCTCAAAACGTAGAAGCATGTGTGACCCAGCATATTGAGGCATCTTAATTGGGTTTTTATTAACACCAAGTTCAGATACAGTGAGAAACAACGGGGTTTTAAACCCAAATGTTTTGTCATGAAGGCTATTATTGGGCCTTCACATTCTATTAGAGGGGCGTCACCTAATAGGACAAAAATGGGTCATCCATAAGTAATTTCATAAACCCTTTATCTCAAATAATTTTGTAATGACCAAACAACCCTTATTTAGTTAATTTTAATTTAATTAGATAATAATTAAATTAATGAATTTTGTTATATACTTGGTGAATTCTGGGACAAAGTTTTTGTGGGAAGAAAAACTAGAGAGAAGATAAAAAAGAAATCTTTTGGAGATTTCTTTCAAAACCTAGATTTTGATTCACTCAACCAAAATGAATCAAAGTGAAGAACTAATGGTTGAAAATCAACAGGTATGCCTCTAAACTATCTCCCATGAGTTCAATTTCGCACAAAATTAGCTAAAGTACGTTAAACAAATCAGATTTTCCCACTTACTGCTCCTGTTACGGTTGGGTTGAAGCTTTGTTCCCAACCGTAAGCCCTATTTACGATTAGGTTTGGATGAACTCCAAACCGTAACTGGTTATTAATAGGACAAAAGACATATTACGGTTGGGAAAATGTCTAGCCAAACCTAACCGTAAATAATTTTTGCATGGGTATTTATTGCTCTTTTACGGTTGGGTTTTTTCATAAATCCAAACCGTAACTCGAATTACGGTTGGGATCGATTTTTTACTTTCCAACCGTAATTGTTCATGTGTCTTAAGTTTTGTTCCTATGGTTGGAAATAAAGATCTTACGGCTGGGAATTCTACTTACGGTTGGTTTCGTGGCTCTCGAACCTAGACGTAAACCAAAATGTCTAGAAAATGTAGTGCACAAACCTAGACGTAAACAAAAATATGAAATTTCTTCAAACATACAGGAAGAATTACGTCTAGGTTGATCGAAAAACAAACCGTAAACCTGATAATTACGGCTAGGTTTAAAAAAGAAAAATTCAGTAAACTAACCTAGACGTAAGACTACATTTTACGGTTTGATTAAAACTAAACCTAGACGTAAGACTACATTTTACGGTTTGATTCAAACAAAACCTAGACGTAAGACTACATGCAAATCCTATTTTACGATTGAATTCAACCCGAACCCAGACGTAAGTTCTTCATAATCAAATTTTACGTTTAGAAATTAAACCCGAACCCAGACGTAACACCAGCAGAAAGAAGTTGAATTGATTTGAAATTGAAGTTACTGTGGAGGAGAGGAAGAGAAGAAAGATAAAGAGGAGCAGCTTTTTTCTTGAATTAGAATAGGTTTTTAAGTTTTTATTTTAGTTCAAGGGTAATCTAGACATTTTGCTTTGGTGTTAGGATATCCCATAACCACTTTTTGAGACACTAAGAATCCAAGTGAAGCCCCTCTAATGACGCCCCAATAATAGCCTTCTTTGTCATCTATCTTTGCAAAACCTCTGATCAGTTCAACTTCAATCACTTCTTTCCTTGGCACAACCAAGCCTTCAGAGCATGTCAACACCAACAATAGCCTTCCCCTTCTGTCAAAACTCTTACCATCTTCTTCATTAACAAAACTCTTAGTAATAGAAACTGACACGAATCTACTGTATCTCAAACTTGCTTCATCTCCGATTCCATATTGAACCATCATCTTTGCACGATAACCTGCCATGGTAGAAGACTAGAAGCAGAGAAAAGATATGAGAGCAACTGCAATCATGCGACTAAACCCAAAGACCAAAAACTAAAAAAAAACCAAAAAATTTGTTTACTCCGGTCTGCGACGCCTACGGGCGACAACTAAAAACTAAATTTTTTTTTGAGGCAACACTATGGCTACGCCCCATCAAGCGCAAGGGTTGAACTACGCCCATTTCATTTTTTTATTTTTTAATTGGGGCGTAACTCAAAGTTACGCCCCACCATCAAGCGGTACATTTTTTCGCACCCCGTTATCGCGCAACTTCGAACTACGCCCACCGGGCGTAACCTTCATTCTTCGCCCGATCAAAGACTAAACCAAAGACTAAATTTACTCTGGTTTTTAGTTTTAGTCTGAGATTTGGTCTTTACTCCTCTCCGTAGCGCTTGGATATTCGGCCAAATTTTTAGTTTTACTCCACGACTGTGGATGCTCTGAAGGGCTCTTTCAGTTTGAGTTCTGTATAGAGAGATAGAGAGAGAGGGGTTGAGAAAGATAGTGAAGACTCTCCTACGTAGGATTGACATTAAGACTGCTACAAGTAATGTCAGGCTCAGACAACATATCCCTATACGCATATACTCCCTCCGTCCCTAATTAGATGAGCTACTTGGTTTTTAGTTTTGTCCACAAATAGATGAGCTATTTGACTAACCAAAGGGATATTTCTAAAACTACCCCTTTAATTGATTATTTTTCTATAAGAAATATGTATAATTTGATAGTCATATTTATATTCGTTGCGTAGGTGTTTTAAAATGCTTTTCAACGGTATAAAGTTTATAAAAAACCGTGGTATAGTTTAAGAGATAAATCGTTTCTAAATTTTACTAATTATTGCCCATAAGGGTATAATTGTAAAAAATACTTAAATATACTCCACTTTCCTCCTTGCCTTAAAATTTGTGCAAAATACAAGTAGCTCATCTAATTAGGGACGGAGGGAGTAGTTTTAATTATGATTGTTATTCTTTATTCTCACCTGTTTTTCGTTTTACCAAACTGTTTAGTTTATTAATTATAATCTTAGGCTGTGTTGGGAACGGAGCCTAGAAGTTTATAAAGTCGGTTAAATTTCTTAAACATTGTTAACTCTAATATTAAAATGGGATTATGAAAAAGTGAAAAACGAAAAGAATCAACTCTTTACTGTGCATCTTTTCTCAAGGATCATGATGATTTGTCAGGTTTAGGTCACATATACCCTCATCTAGGTTGCTTTTAGTGCTTATGTGAGGGCAGAAGGAGTCATTTTTATCAGTCAACAACTCCTTTTTATTTTGTTGCAACAGATTAATGGAGGAGCAGTAGGTTGGTGGTAATAAAGATAGCCATTTTGGGTGCAATGCCAAAACTCATTTACCAAGGTGCATTCAAATATACAGCTTTCTTTTCAGCCTTTTCATCTGTAGCACAAGCAAAGTGGTAGGCACCAGATGCACCCTTAAGCTAGCTTTTGGAATAATATTTGGGGATGAGCAATATGAAGATGAGATCATCGATGATCCACCACCAGCATCACCAAGCTATGTCACTCTTTTGTGACATATTCCGAGCAAATTTCATAAAAATGGGTGAGTCAGATGATACCTTAAAAGACGCAAAAGAAAAAACAAATAAAAAATATTGCAAGGAAAGAACGATACAGAAAAACTAGAAGTTACTATTTGAGTGAATCAGAACCGTTAATGCAAGGAGGAGGAGAAGTAAGCCGGCTGTTAAAATGTGACGTTGCCATATTTTCTGATAAATTCAAACTCAACTTACTTAAGAAGTTGCCAGAAAGATTACGAATCTGTTGGAAAATCAGGGTAATAGAGGATGAAAACAAAGGACGAAGGATAAAAACAAAGGACGAAAAAAATGTTGTATCATTGGAACTTTAATTATTTTGATCCTTCCCAATAAATTGGTCAGCGAAATATTGCTGTCAGGATACAATGAAGCCCAAACAATGTTGTTGGATTCAAAGATTGTACTCCCTTACCCAACCAAGAACACACTGTATTTGTTTCTGAAGATGCTTCGAGAGAAAGAGTTTTTGATGATTGAGATGGGAGAAAGCCTTAAGCTATTTGAAGAAGAATTCATGCCTTTTGGAGATGGCTTTTTATCTCCAACAGACGCTTTCAACGGGCATCCATTAATGGTTTCTCCTGGGAAGAAAACCCTATGGGAAGAGACGTGTCGATAGAATTTTCTGGAAACTGAAATAGGTTTTCAAAATTCAAACCCAAAAATTTTTCTACGAGACACTGTCTCGCACTCTACTAGGGGGCGTTGCCACCTAGACCCCCACGACCCGACTGTCAGTCGAACATGACCCGTGAGGCTACGCCCCCGGACCCCCTCCAGGATAGCGGCAAACAATATTGAAAATATCCAACATTCTCCCCCTATTTTCAAAATTGAAAAAACACAAAAACAAAGTAAAGAACTTTTAAATCAGAGTGGCTGCATCACCAAAGTGACTGCCTACGTACCCGAGTGGGATCAAGCCAACGTAGTTCACGCTTAGTTGGGAAATAAGCATCTTCGTCGAAATCAATACATAAATGATAGGTATCTTTTGGATTTGAACCTTCACTTAGTGTAAGAAATTCAAAGCCTTATCGGGATTCAGTGGTGAAACCAGTCTTGAACCAAGTACCCCATGTGATAAAACCGGAATCTCCACACATACTGATTTCTATGGTAGTGTGTTCTGTAGCCAACACATTAATGGCCCTGTGTTTATCCTGAATTCATGAGTCACTCAGAGAGCGGTCTTTTTCTCTTAGGAAACGACATGATTTCCATACTCATATAGGTAAGTCTCTAAGGTGCCTCTGCGATACACCTGTAAACAACTATAGACTCGTTAAGGATTTTCATCCATCCTTTTCTCCTTGCAGAACCATGACACTAATTTGAAATGGGAAGTTTATTATTAGTGCGCCATGACTACTTCCATAACTTGTTGGTACCACATTGAACCTTGTTTATCTTTTTCAAAACATAGGTTGGGTTTCTGCTATAGGTGATCAACTTTCCTTCACAAACCTTAGACCCATTTCCTCACATTTTATTGAAAACATTGCATTTGGTAGACTCTTTGTGAACGGGTCTGCCAAGTTCTTCTTTGATTCAATAAAGCTAACCGAAACTACTCCTCTCTTGAGTAGTTGTCTCACAATTTGATGTCTAAGACTTGCATGTCTTGAATTCCCATTATATGTCTTGTTAGTGACATTAAAAATCGTAGCCTGATTATCACACTTAATCAAGACTGCTGGAGTTGGCTTCTTCCAAAATAGGATCTCCTCAAGTAAGTTTCTAAGCCATTCTGTCTCCTTACATGCATCCGTAAGTGCTATCAATTCTGACAACATTGTTGAATCGAAATAGGGTTTGCTTCTTGGAACTCCAAGACACAGCAACACCTCCTAATGTAAATATCCATCCACTAGTCGACTTATATTTGGATTCTACATTATTCCAATTAGCATCACTGTATCCTTCTAATACAACGAGATAGCCTTGAAAATGCAGACCATAATCAATGGTTCCATTCAAGTAAGCCAACACTCTTGAAACTGCTCTCCAGTGTTCAATTCCTGGGTTACTTGAGAAACGACATAGCACTCCCACGGCTTGGGCTATGTCCGGTCTTGTGCAATGCATAGCATACATAAGACTTCCAATAACACTGGAATACTCAAGTTGCTTATGAGCACGTCCAATATTCTTCATTAACTTTACATTAGGATCCATAGGAGTGACGACTAAGATGTCATCAAAATGACCATACTTCTTGAGAAATTTCTCAATATAATGAGATTGGGTTAAAACCAACTCATTCCCTTTTCTTAGAATTTTAATTCCTAAGATCACATCAGCCTCTCCTAAATCCTCTCATAAATCCTTCAATACGAGATATGCCAGATCCAAAAATAAGCATATCATCAACATACAAGCAGAGAATTACACATCCAGAACTATCATGCTTACTATAGATACATTTATCAGCATCATTCACAACAAAACCATATGACAAAGATACTTTATCAAACTTCTCATGCCATTGCATGGGAGCTTGCTTCAAGCCATAAAGAGATTTGACCAACTTGCAAACCTTCTCTTCTTGGCCTGCCAATATGAAACCTTCAGGTTGTTCCATATATATCTCTTCTTCTAAATCACCATTTAGAAAAGCAGTTTTGACATCCATTAGATGAATAATTAACTTGTGAATAGAAGCAAGTGCAATCAAACAACGAATAGATGAAATGCGAGCAACATGAGCATATGTATCAAAGTAATCAATTCCATGTTTTTGCTTATAAACCTTAGCAACTAATCTGGCTTTAAACTTATCAATGGAACCATCGGCATTCATCTTTTTTTTTGAATATCCATTTACATCCAATAGGCTTTATGCCTGGAGGTAAATCACAATATATCCAAGTACCGTTAGTCAAAAGTGAATTCTTTTCATCATTGATAGACTCTTTCCAGAAACTAGCATATCTGGAACTCATAGCCTCAGCATAGGTTTTAGGGTCATCATCAACATGCATAACATATTTAGTAACACTAAGAATTTCATTCTTACTACCTTCTACAAGATATTGTACCCATTCTGGACCAAAGCTTGTTGCTTTTCTTGCTCTCTTACTTCTTCTAGGTTCGATCTCTTCTACAATTTCATAAGTATCTTCCATGTTTCGATTAGGAGAAGTATGTTCATCATTGTCATTAGTCTCTACAGATTCTAGACTAGGTAACAATGGGTTTTCTATGGGTTGCATTTGGGAACTATTCCTATTCAAGTTCTCAAAAAATTCCACATCTACAGATTCTATAATCTCAAAAGTGTCAAGGATTAAAAATCTGTAAGTAATACTATTAAGTGAATAACCCACAAAAGCACATTTATACGCCCTATTTCCTAACTTAGGTCTTTTAGGATGATGATTCATAACATATGCTAAACAACCCAAAACTTTAAGTCTTCTCAAATTTATTAAACCACAATTCATAAGGAGAAACATTCTTCTTTTTCAAAGGAATTCTATTCAAAATATAACATGCAGATAACATTGCTTCACCCCACAAAGAATTAGGCAAATTAGAACTAATAAGCATAGCATTAACCATCTCTACCAAAGTTCTATTTTTCCTTTCAGCAAGACCATTTTGTTGAGGTGTATAAGGTGCAGTAAATTGATGAATTAAACCATGCTCTTGACAAAAGAATTTAAATTCATTAGGAAAATACTCACCACCACGATCAGAACGTAAAATCTTAATTTTCTGTCATAATTGTGTCTCTACTGCTGCTTTGTATATTTTAAACATGTCAAAGACATCATCCTTAGATTTCATCAAGTAAGTATAAGCATACCTAGTATAATCATCAATGAAAGTGATATAGTATTTGTTTCCACCACAAGTCATGTGAGATTTAAGATCACTAACATCACTATGCACTAATTCAAGCAAGAGTTTCTAACTACAAATTTAAAGGATATTCTATGTATCTTTGCTTGCACACAGATTTCACATTTAGAAACATTATCAAAGTTGCAATCAGAAATTAATCCTAATCTTTTCATGTTTCTAAGAGAACCATAATTCACATGTCCTAATCTACCATGCCATAAATCAACAGAGTCAACAGTATAAGCAGAACCATTATTTATTAAATTAAGCTTAATCATCCCATTACAAGCATATCATTGTCCAACAAATACACCATTTTTGGACAATACAAACTTACTAGACTCATAAGTCGTCTTGTATCCGTCCTTCCTAACAAGGTCTCCAGAAACAAGGTTTTTCACAATGTCAGGGACATGTAATACATTAGTAAGAGTGAGTCTTTCGAAGTAAACGAGAGTTCAACGGTGCCTTTGCCAATCACTTTCTTGTGTAAGTTGTTTCCGAGACAACTTCGTTTCCTTCACCACTAACTGGTTCATATGTCTTGTAAAGATGTCTATCTTTACAGATGTGGAACGATTGAACCATTGTCGTACCACCATCCACTCTCATTATTATAAACGGCATTGTCGGCTTGCACTACAATAACAAGTTTGTCTTCGACCATATTTGCCTCATTTTCCTGTCCTTGTTGTTTCTTTTTGAGACGACAGTCACGAGAAAATGGCTGGGTTTCTTACAGAAGTAGCAATCACCCTTCTTCTTCTTGTTGGGATGTTGCTTCTTAAATTGAGTATCATTCTTAGGTTTCAAAGCGTCTACAGAATTAACCTTAGAATGGTTTTCAGTTTGCTGACTATCCTTAATTTCTCTTTTACGAGAGTCTTCTTCAATACGAAGATGACGCTGTAGACCTTCTAAATCATAGTCAGTTTCGGCATGCATAAGTTTCTTCTTATAACTATTCCAAGATGGAGGAAGACGAGCAATGACTCCGACAATAAAGGCAGGCAGAAGTTCAAATCCATCATCCTTAAGATGATTAACAATGAGTAAAAATTCACTGACCTAGGAAAATATTGACTTACGTACTGTCAACCATTTTGACGTCCATGAAGTTGGAAATCAGGAATTTCTTTGTTTATACCCAAAATAAATTCTAGGCACTAAACACGATGATTTTGGTGTTGTGTGTAATTGGGTTAAGTTACTAATGAAGAAAATAAAAAAGACAGATTTAACGTGGTTCGGCGATTGATGCCTACATCCACGGACGAAATCCCTTTAGGGAGAGATATTTTATTGATAAATGTTTTTCTCTGATTCTTATAACCTCTTCTATTCTTTCTACCAGGGTGTCCCTATTTGTACAGCTGAATAATTAATTTCAAGATAAACTTAAATGGCATTAATCTCCCTGCATGCCTCCTGGAATTAACTGTGCATGAAACTGCCTGCATGCCTCCTTGAATTAACTCTGCATGAAACTGCATGCATGCCTCCTTGAAGTAACTCTGCATGAAACTTCCTGCATGCCTATTGACTTGCCCTGCATGCCTCGTGGCATTAATCTGCCCTGCATGCCTCCTTGTATTGATTTGCGGGCCTCCCGTGTATTTTATACACGGTACAAACATTCTTGTTGCTTGCTTCAGAAATCTTGTATTTGTTCTCAAGCTTAGTCCATAATTCCTCTGCAGTCGCAATACTTCGATGGGCATTATAGGCACTAGTCCCCAGGGCATTCAAAATATGACCACGACACATAAAATCATCTTCCTGACGCTTCTTTCGTTTGGCCTTCAAATCATCAGTGTCTTTTTCTGATGGTGCAGGAATTTCATCCAAACCGTCTTCAAGTATGTACCACAACTTGATGGTGATCAGGAAAAACTTCACAGTCTCTTGCCAACGAGTAACATTATCACCATCAAAACGTTCCAATTGAGTTATGGTTTGGTTCATCACTTGCAGAGATTGAGCAGTAACATTCGAATTTGAAGATTCACCCTCCATTGTTGAAAATTAATTGCTGAAAACTGTTGGAAAATCAAGGTAATAGAGGATGAAAACAAAGGACGAAAAGAATGTTGTATCACTCGAGCTTCAAGGCCTTGCGATTCTTTTCAGCAATTATTTCAACCTTTCCCAATAAATTGGCGAGTATAATCGGTCAGCGAAATATTGCTGTCGGGGATACAATGAAGCCCTAACAACGTTGTTGGATTCAAAGGTTGTACTCCTTGACCCAACCAAGAACACACTGTATTTGTTTCTGAAGATGCTTCGAGAGAAAGAGTTTTTGATGATTGAGATGGGAGAAAGCCTTCGCTATTTAAAGAGGAATTCATGCCTTTTGGAGATGGTTTTTCATCTCCAACAGACGCTTTCAACGGGCATCCATTAATGGTTTCTCTTGGGAAGAAAACCCTATGGGAAGAGACGCGTCGATAGAATTTTCTCGGAAACCGAAATTCAAAACCGAGAAAATTTTCTACGAGACATGTTGTCTCGCACTCGCTAGGGGGCGTTGCCACCTAGACCCCACGACGACCTGTCAGGTCGAACATAAGCAAGGGAGAGGCTACGCCCCGAACCCCCGGATAGCGGAAAACAATATTGAAAATATCCAACAGAATCTGCGGAATATAATCTCTGATGCGCCACTTGACAGTGTTAGTATTGTCCAGAATATTGACCACCTGCTGCGCATCACCTTCCATAATAACCCTACAGATCTTATTGTTGCCAGCAAAAGTGACTCTAGCAAGAAAAGCACAGCTTCGGCTTCCAGGGGTAGAGCTCACTTTACACACTTCAGCAAGTCCCTAACAATTATCCCACTCGCATCACCATCCACATTGATCTTCATCTTAATCACATCCGGTGGTTTTCGATGGTCCTCATTAGATATAATCTCAGACTCAATAGGTAGCTCAATTTGATCCTCCAGACTCTTCACAATTCTTTCCACGGACTGTCTCATTGTTGAAGACCACAGTTTTCCTAGCTTTCCATAAAGCCCAAAATAAGCAAGCTCCCCATTTAAAGGAGATAAAACCACTGCGTTCTTCCAACCATATAATCACACATTATTTAACAGTGAGACCTGAAATTTAGAGGAGAGATAAACAATATCATTTTGGCAATTGGACAATTCAGCATCAGATGAGTAGAACAGGCCCTCCTACAACAACATTCCAAGTTTATGCCTTTAACAAGTTCCCAAAGCATTATTGCACAGTCTGCACTCAAGTTTATGCCTCTAACAAATCTTCCAATGCTGGTGGCAAGAGCTAGGCCCTCCTACACTATTCTCCACATAAACATTAGAACCTTAGGATCAATGTCAGCAACTTTCCAGAATTTCTTCCAAGGGATGCAGTCGACTTGAGATTGGGAAGAGGAAGGTTAATTACTTCTTTTCATCTTCTGGAAGGATTTTGTAGAAAAGTTTCAATTAGGATGGTGGAGCCACATAATGTGTGCTTGATCTGGTCTTCAGAGTTTGGATGTCGATACTCGTAATCTGCTCTGCAATGTCAGGTGGAACTAGCTTATTTATAAGCTCTGGGTTCCATCTATTCAACTTTTGCACCATGAGATCACTGACGCTTGAGACCACTTGACAAATATGTTTCGAGATAAAATGACTTTGTTCACCAGTGGCAGTCAACCAAGGATCACCCCGTATCTTAATATTCTGGCGAATCTGGCCATCGCCAACAGCAACCAATTTTCATATCATCTCTACATTTGATCATGCAGTCCAAGCAGAGGAGCACCTTGTAGTTTTTACAGATCCCGAAAGAGTTATGTCTTGTATACTTGGCTCTCATTAGTTGGCACCAGAGTTTGTTGGGATTGTCCATGAAGTACCATATAATCTTTGCAAAGATCTGATGCCTAAATTATCCTTATCATTGTTCAGGTTATCCCATTTAATAAAATGTATTTTTGAAGAATTTTTGGAATGACCCCACAAGAAATTCCTCAAAATTCTATCAAGCTTATTGACACCGCCTTTGGGAATAAGAGAAGTTGCCATATAGTAAGGTGGAATGAGTCCAATAACATATTTTATTTTATAAGAATAAGAATAGTTGTACTTTCTTCTTCACCCTGCCATTTTGGACTCAAGAAAATCATAAGAATTGACTCTGTGAGCAGGCTTGAGAAGCTGAAATCCCAAAGATACAAAGGAAAATAGTTAGCTGCTATCAATCACGGCAACCCAATTACATACTGAAGTATTCAGAGAGAAGCCATCGGATACTTTTCTATGAAGGGACCAATTGAAAATAGTGAACTTGACAGAAAAATTATTAGTTGACCGTCTCCTTGCTTTTCCTCCGCTGTCAGAGACCCGAAAACTGTTTGGAAAATAGTCTGCAGCTTTAGAGACTCTTTGCGGTGTAAGAACAAATTACTATTTGTTTCAGTTTCAGTACCACAAAAAACTACTGTATGTTCTTATTTGATCAAGTGTCCCTCTTTAGTCTGGAGATCGATTGCAGCATATAAGAACTTTTAGATCTTTGCAGCGCCAAGTTTAAGTATCAGTGACTAGTCTGAGCAGTGTCCATCATTCACATGAACTATCTTATAGTGAAGGACTGTTGAAGGGATATGAAAACATGATATACCGGAACTGGATTTCAGAATTGAGCAACTACTGGTACCAGTTTTCAGATTCAACAAAATGCAGTTTAAGCAAGCAAGGAAGAAAAATAGTGGACACACATGACCTTGTTACTTGGTCTAAGAGATCATAAAATTTGAAAATGTGCCTACTCGACAAAATTTAACATACTTGAGGTTAGATGTTTTCAGGCAAGGTAACCGACCATTTTGAGCTCAGAATGTGCAATTGATAATGTTGTTAAACCGTAGGTAACCACTAATCTCAACCCGTTTAGCTAGCTCAACATCAATATGTGTTCTGTAACAAAAATGCCATGCTACTTCTACTGTTGCTAAGCTTTGAATTTCTAGTGAATTCTAACTCATAGGAGGAAAAAATATGTCATACAGATACTAAAGGCATCTCGCATTAGGAGTAGAGGCGTAAATATATTCGAAATGGCATCATCATCTGGAATAACCACATGGCATTTGCACCCATAAGCAGGAGCCACAGTTGCAAGACTGCCAGCAGAGCCCTCAGTAAGCTCTCCAGAATCAAGAGCCCTGTAACAGAAATTCAAACTGGTGAAGCTAAAATTACAGAATTGTGTCTTCAAAACAAAATAAAACAAAGCTTTGAGAGTCGGTTTGTATCCACCGCCAATAACATTCTCATGCAGTAATGAAGATTAACTTTAGCTTTCGATCCAAATATGCAAAACAAACCTCTGGTCCACAAAACTTTAGCTTTCAATTCAAAGGTAGTTGAATTTCAAGCAAGGGGCAGGTTTGAAGAGTTACATTCAAAATTTAACCTTTTTGATCAAAATAGAGAAAGAATAAGATAGTAACTACTGAAAATTTAAAATGGGGTTCAAGCGAAGTTAAGAATTTTTACTTGGCAACCATTTGCTTCAGAAAAGAAAGACTGTTGATTCTGATTTCTTCTTCTTCGATGATAAGATTTTCTGAATGAATGTAAAAAGGAAGTGAGATTCGCGGCCTTTGCGTTGATACAGTTGAACTCAGTAAGCTACAGCACACCTCAAAACTTCTAAACTAAGTTACCATCAAATCAGTAGAAGTCTAATGTGCCAGAAATGTTGAAAGGTGGATTTATACTAATGCGAATTGCCTTACCCTCTGAAACCAGTTGAGGTAGTGTGTTTGCTTCTTTGGGAGATACTCCTGGTGCAGTCCATATGGTAACGTGGGGCCATTCATTTTTCGAACTTATCTTCTCACCATCAACTGTCCCTAAACAGGCCTCTAATGCAGCAGATTTCTCCAAAAAGAGAAGGGATGTAAGATCTACCGGTACATCTCGATTGAGGTACATACTATAATTAGTGACAGCTGCAACGCCGTGGCTTCCCCTGTGAGCAAGAGTTACATGAGCTTTCGTAACGCAGCTCACCAAATCCTTGTCCTTGAGGAAACCTTTAATTCTAGGATCCTTCTCACACAACTATTTCAATCAGAGGCAGGAAAGGATCAGTAGAGTTGTAACCATTATGAGTGATAACTGGCTGTATCAAAGACAAGCCATAGCTCTGTCAAGACAGACTTCAAAAACAGGTAAATCAGGAAATAAGCAAAAAGAATTTACCCCATTTAGGAAGGTCCTGACTTCTGCGACTGGAAGAGTGACCGCAGCAAAAATAATTGTTGTTCTCAACCGCGGCTTCCCTGTAATAGGTGGTTTAGATTCGCCTTTTTGCAACAGCTTTTAGTTACTCCAACACTTGTTTGACCACATAATCAAACTGAACCTGGAGTATAGGCACATCAAAAGATACAAAATTATTTTCTTTCTTTTGGTAATAGTTTTGTTTTCGTGTCTGCTTATACTAGGTGTCACAGGTTCAAACTATCCAAATACAACAGCCAACCTTGACAATGGCACTATGCTCCACAGCACAGTCTTAACATATTCGCCCTTAGCCAATTTCTTCACTTCTAGGCTAAAACTTTATTCAACCCATACTAAATAGAGGTTCTGCTCACAAATCTTTCAAGCCTTCAAATCAATATACACACTCCGCTTGATGCATAAAACAATAAGCCAAAACAAAGGGACAAATGCACCAACAGAACTTAGCTTTAATCTTGGCCGAAGCCTTATTATTACTGCACACTTAGGGTTACACAACTCTTCTTGTTCCGGGCACCCAACCCATCACAAGATCAGGCTTATATAGCCTTACAAAAGCTATAGACAAGTAACTGACTTGCAGTTATGGATTTACTTTACACAAGGCAATTGGCCAACCGTGCCAACTTGCCCAACTACTCTCCTAAAGCCAAACAGGCAGTTCCCAGCCTTAGAAACGCGTAAAGCAAACACTACGCCCGTGTAACCAACCTGTAACTGTCAAGGCCATGTGCCTGGCACATGTCATCTAGCCTTGCTGCGCCATGATAGCTTTCTCCAGCCAAAGTACGGCCATCATCGCTGTGCATCATTCCCCCAATGACGCAAGTGTGCTTATGCAAGTCTTGCTTGCATCCCTGCATGCCACATGCATACAGGTTATGTGACAAACTCATTTGGCACCTCTTGATGCTATTCTCGCATCTTTGGGCATGTCCAAACCCTGTTTGGCCCATGCCTTGGCCTAGTTGCAACTCGCATTTCTGGCCTATGCCATGTTGCCAATAATGCACCACTGTTGCGCATTATTACTAGGCCGCTTGACCGACCGGTCATACCAGGGTAGAAGGAGTCAGCATCTAGTTAGAAGATACCTAACTAACAGCTATTTCTCGAATCTCTACTGCCAAGCTTTACAATATGAAGGACACTGGGATTCCAAACTGCCAATTTCTGGCAGAACTAATGCGTATCTATAGTGAAAAGAACTGAAGTTCACAAGATGGACGGAAAAGCAAAAGTACTTACCTGAATAGCATTGAGAGAGTCCGCATTAGCAAGTAAAACCTGACGCAGCCGTATTTCATAATTCGCCCAGTCCTTCTTATATGACCCTTTGCTGGACTCCAATCTAACATACAAAGTTTGACAACAAAGCAGTAAGAAACTAAGAAATTTCATGAAGCAATAACTGAACACTTAGAATTTCTGAGACGGATCTTTCAAGACAATCATTACATCAAGTAGTTCAATTAACAGTTCATTCAATTCCTGTCCTCACTCTCAGCTGAGAAATATTATATCTCGAAAACCATAATCTACATATTACACAATTGTAAACTATTATTTGATTTTAACATGCACTTTATTATGACTAATGAGATTCTTCACTTCCAAGGGACAAGTTTTGAAAAATATCCAAAGAAGATGTCGAATAATCATGTTAGTTTTCTGGTATCCAGATGTTAGGATGTGAAAATAGATCATATGTTTGTTTACAATACCTAGATTGCACTGTACACATATATAAAACATAAGCCTCCTGGCCTTGAGAGGAAATTCCAAATACAAGAAGTTGGTCATCTATATAGACATAGAGTAGTTCTGATTCTAATACGTATGTATGTACATAGACTACCTTCCATGTTTGTTTCTGTGAAGCTCGAAAAGACATATTCCCTCCTCTAGTATAGACTTCACAGGATCAGGTAGAGGACTCCTGTACATGTAATACCGAAAGCCACCGATCAGGAGAGAAATAACAAGATATGCAAGTCAACAACCTAAAGGATTGAACATGAAATACCTGTCAGGCTTGAGTAATGGTATTTTAACAAGAGTGCCGAAATGCTCAATCAGCTCACTCTCAAACTCACTGCGGTTCTGGAAATGGGGGAAAATGAATGACAAAGTTAACAATGTTGTTAAGAGTTCGTCAGAACAACAACCAATATTTTAACAACAACCGAACAAAGGTTACCTTTCCGTCATAGAGATGGTAAAACATCAGCAGGACATAACCAACACATGGAGACGTCTTGTCCAGAAGTCCCTTCATAATGTATAGAGCAGATAGAAATTACGCATTAGAAATCAACCCACGTTTATCGCCTTGTAAAAGTGGGCAAAAGACAAGGAGAAAGATGAATACAGGGTGATTTTCTCGTTGAAGCACACGAAAGATGAAAACAGCTAAAGCATCAAGAGTGAATGGATTTGAATCAGTTCCTGAAAATCGAAAATATACATTTCATACATCATTTAACTCATCTGGGAAGGGGACTACTATGATCTGTTAATTAGTTAAGATGGAAGTAGAAATGTAAAGGAGAGTTAAGAAACTTCAGAATCAGGAACAACTGGAACTGCAGAAGCTCTTGTGCTTCTGCACATATCTTCAATCTGCGACATTAGAACATTTCAATTAAAAGTTACTCAAATTGAAAATAGAAGGAAAATAGAAGATACGTCTAGCTAGAGCCTTTCAGTGCCCATTAACAAAGAATAACAGGAAACCAAAGCTTTACCTGTCTCCATACTTCTTCATTTGGTGCATTTTTATCAGCGAGAGTTATAGTGTATGGTTTCTTCCTGCGTTCATTAGCAACCATCTGCCAATATTTTCCTGCATTTATATCATAATAATAGGTTATCACCTTATGCTTACTAAAGAATGGGAACTAATGCACCACACACTTGGCTTCGTCATAGCACACTTCAACTTAATCTGATCAAGATGCTTCAGTGTGCATCCTACAGCGTTCCTTCACCACTTCTGAAGAACTATTGCATTGTATTAGAGAAATCAATACCACACACCTTTGATAAGATCCCCCATGAGGCTATGTACTGGACGGTCATCACCAAGTCCACCAGAAGCATTTAATATTTCCTTGCACAGTGCAGATTTGGCACAGCCTGGTATTCCTGAAATGAGAATTAACATTCATTTCAGAACCTATCCTAAATGTTCAACATCTACAGGCCAATGAATACGAATGTCAGTAGTATCTAGTCCACCAATCAGGAATTCAAGGGGATTATTTACCAGGAAAAAATACAATCAGACCCTCGTCTTTTCGAACTGAATCCATTACAGTACGAGTGGGACTTGAAGTTGTTGCATTCCGTTCTGTTTCAAGGTCACCCTCTTCATCCCTGCCTGATTCAACAATTGCCAGGAAATCGTCAGACCTTACTAAATTCCCAGCAGATCCTATAAGCATCTGATTATGTGGGCTGCGTCTTGCATATTGCTCAAGGAAAGGCTCAGCCTCAGTGAGATATATGGAAGATGATAACTGCTTGTTTCCACACTTCCTTCTTATATATGAAGCCCTGAATATTTTTTGGGAATTCAGTTCACATGTTATCAGCCAATGTACCACTCATCTAGCATCTTGCTGAGTTCCTTTTGCTTCTGAGAAGATGTACCCCATATTTTCATTTGCCTGACGATCCAAAACCAGTATTAAGTATTTAAATGCATAATAGATGGACAAGACTTTACAATATAAATAATAAGAATTGATAATCTGATATTATTAGCAACTTGGTAGTATAATCACGGTTCAGCTAAACTGAAGACTATCAAATTTAATCTCAAGGAGTCAACATGTGATGGTGCTAAGTGAAGTTTATGTCCCTAACATCACAATGGAACTCCTACATTTGATTCAAAGAGATTTTAAGTCGGCAGTTACTTTACAATGTCAGCAACTGATCCAAAGACAAATGGGCTTTTGGAAACTGATATTACAAACTAACCTCAGATAATAAGTCCTGTAAGCTGCGGGACCATCTTTGAAAAGAATTGACAACCCATTTCGAATCAAAAAAGCCCGTATCTGTCCAAAACCCCAACAAACACCGACATTCAAAACTTTTAGTGGCATTTCGAAGTATATACCAATATATGGAGATTCCAGAAAAGCATATGCAAGCAGTCACAAGAATATCTAATTGCATTAAATTTACATGCCTGTTCACTTCAAACAGGGAGATTCCAGAAAAGCACATGCAAGCAGTCACAGCGACTATCTAATTGCATTAAATTTACATGCGAGTTTCTAATGCTAATGAACCAAGACAACTTTATAGCTTAAAGATGCCATGAAAACACTCAGACATAAAAACACAAGCAATTGTAATTTCACGTGTGCAACATTAGGACTGAGTAACCCTTCATATACCTTATTTGATCTGAACATTGTTACAAACTTATGCTTCAAGCATATGTTCCAATTAAAAATGTGACAATTTCAATATACAAAAGGAACAAGTCAAAACACCAAAATCCAAGGGATATTTTTTTCTTCAGAGATGAACTTTCTAAAAATGCATTGCAACGGATCACTACCAGTAATTGCATACCTTATATGTGAGGAATTTCAATTTAATCATCAGATTAGCATCTTCATCAGCTAAACCATCTGCTCCTGATGTACTTGTCTCGGAGCTACCATTTGCGTTCTTTGACTGCACATTGTTGTATTCTGCAGCTTTGTCCTTGCTCACTTTGAACAAGTTTATGTCAACAAAAAATCCTAGATAGAGAAAGGAACATCAGTGAAAGACAAATCATAACTAGTGGAACTAGAAATGTACTGACTGACATGCCCTAACACAGAAATATAATCTTCACCAGACTTGTGAAACAACAAGCAACAACCACGTATTTACAAAACAGGTTACTTTCTCCTATAAGCTATGTACAAACCTCCTTCAGAGGGCTGGGGAAATTCCTTCAGAACTTTCTCCATGTGTTTCGAAACTCTCATGGCTCACCATTCGGGCAACCAGACCTTCTAAGATTTCACCTTGTACTTGTACATGGTCTTTTGACGCTGCATATGGAGTTAAAGCTTATAGCTATTAGGAAACAACTGGAAAAGACAAATTCCCAACTCACAGTGACAACATCTCATACAAAGTAATGTGTCAAGGAATAAAGGTAATAGTTATAGAACATCTCCCATTGCTCAAGAAAAGCTGAGAGCTAATAGTAGATGATGCTATGGAAGTAAAACAGTGCTACAGAAACTTAACCTGTTACAGATATATCGGCGACTTCATCGAGGGCCTTGCATACAGGCGTAGTGGTTCCTTCTTCACACAAGGCATCATAGGCAGCAAAAAATGAAGAGACTGACTTCCTTCAATAACAACAACATACACAAAAAATATCATGATATATTATCTAGGGCTTTTTAATAAAGTGGCCACCTTTTGGACACACAATTAAGAAAGTGGCCGTTTTTTTGAATCTTTTTATAAACCGGCCGAAATAGAATTTTTCCGTCCCGCTTTTTTCAAAAAACTGTAAGGATGGTTAATTTTACACGAGTCAAGGGTATTTTAGACTTTTTCCATCCTAGTCAACTCGCGACTCAGACGTGTTAGAGAAAAATACTCATGTTCTTCTTTTGTTCTTCTCCTGTAATTTTCATTTCCATGGAACCCTAACAAATTTATTGAAATCAAACCAGATTCAACAGAAATCCAATTTTCCATTACCAAAATTTGTGTACATGTTCCGAATTAAACCTATCTTAATTTGAAGAAAAAAAACGATCATCCGAGAAATGAACAATTATGAACCCTAACTGATAAAATGTATGTGCAAGAACAAACAGGAGAACAAATCAACAATCTATAAAAGCCCAATTGAAAAACTTAATCAAATTGATCAGCTTTCCAGTATTCATTAATCAATTTCTCAATTACAACATAAACCAGCAAACTTAGAAAACCCAGAAAGAATAATCATGAAAATCAACAGAAACAAACCCTAATCAATTCTTATTTCCCAAAAAAAATTGTTCCAACTTCAGTGGTCTTTGTTATCACCGCGATCAAATCCTTCAAAGTTTAATTCGATTCCTATATAGAAGAATCGAATCAATACGGGATTGAAAGCTCACCATTATTCGTTGCCCCAATCGTGAGTATAATTTTTTTCCGTCGATTTGCAGGGAAAACAAGTATCACTGTTGACGGTTTAATGAATGGTTAATGGGTTCTGATGATTTTCATTGAAACGAGAAACGAAGGAAGGGAGTATACAAAGTCTGGTAGTTGAAAAAGAGTCTGGAGAAAGAGGAACAGAGAATAAGAAATGGTTTTCCAAAGAACAGCCATAGAACTATAGAAGCAGGATAGGTTAATGAAGGATATGGTAGTAATTTTAAGCACAAAAACCATGTTTGTGGGACCAGGTGAGAAAACTAACGGAAAGGCCGGTTTCTAAAAATTTAAAATTTGTTGGTCGGTTTATTAAATATATATGCAAGGAAACTGGTCAGTTTGTTAATTTGCCCTATTATCTACTTATAACACTACTTCTATAAAATGAAGAGACTGCCTTAAATTAACAAGAACGTACACAAAATCTATCATGTTATATCTGCATATAACACTACTGCTATAAAATAAAATATGAGTCACTTAATGGCAACATGCTTATTGACCTTACTGTCCATCATCATTGTTTAGTTATTTCATTTTTCTAGCGACACTACGCAAATAAAGGACCTTCACCTTGTTGAAAACAACCAAACATGATTTGTAGTCAAGCGCCATTTCCTACAAAATGCAATTATTTCTGGAGTGGAGTAGAACTTCGGCTTTCCATTGCCAAACTCTGTGACTGCAGTCACTACAACTGCACAGAAGCAAAGGTTTTCCATGAGCATCAAGATGGTAACAAGAAATACAACATCATGTAACCATCGCCTATTAAAGCCCCGTTTGGGATTGCTTTTTCAACTAAAGACTTTCAGAACAAACTTGTAACAAATTTTGCCAAAAATTGTGTTTGGTAAAAAAAAATTTCAAAGTGCTTTTGGAGAGAAGCACTTTCATTTTAGGCCTCGCTTTTAAAAGCTATCAAGACTAGCTTTTAAAAGCGGGGAAAAGCTAGTTGTGGACCCACATAATTCGATTTAACTAATTCTCTATTTTAACCTTGTTAATTTATTATAAAGACAAGTTTTACCCTCAAATATTGTACATTTTACATTATAATTCTAATTTTATTTTATTTCTATATTTTTTATTTAAAATAATAAATACAATATTAATTAAAATTATTATATAAAATAAATTTTTTTTTTTCATTATATAAAATAATAAAAAAATTAATAAATATTAAAATATAAAATGAAAAAAATAATAAATTTAATAAATATTTTTTTGAAATTGTTTTCTTAAAATAATAATATTTTCATAGCAAACCATAATCATAAATTTTTAATTAAATAATAAAAAAAATTAAAAAATTAAAAAATTATATTACTTATATTTTATTAAATATATTAAAATTAGAAATATAATTTATTATAATAAAATTGTATTAAAACTAATTTTTGAAATATGTCTATTTTCGTCATTAACTATATCACCAAAGACTTTTAAATACCGGTTTACAAACAAATTTACAGGTTTGTTAATTGCACTGGTGCTTTTTTAAATTATAGTTTACCAAACGTCATGCGATTTATTTTCAAAGACAAAGACAAAGAACACATAGCACAACACAACAGAAAAGCGCTTTTCTAAAATTCACAGCAATACCAAACTAGCCTTAAGACCATTACATGGAGATTTCACCGGTGGCGGATCCAGAACTTTATGTTGATAGAGGCACTGTATAAAAAATCACTATTTTATTTTTCTTTATTCATTAATTTCATTATTAAATTAACACATTTGGTAATTGTCCACGACGATTTTTCATATAATGGAACCGTCGTATGATAACCTCGTTATCAATAGCATCAAAAATGTATTTTTCAATATAACAAAGCAAATTATCATTCATCCACTCATCTGCCATTCGATTGCGTAGCCGAGTCTTCACAATTTTCATGCCAGAAAATACTCTTTCTACGGTAGCAGTAGCAACTGGTAAGAGCGATGCTAACGTCAAAAGCAAATAAACCAATGGGTACACTTGATCTTTTTTTTTCTCAACCATTCTTTTAGCAAGATCACCAATACTTTTCAACCCCAAAAACTCATCACTTGATCTCATGTCCATTATATAGGTTTCAAGTTGATCTTCAAGAATCCCAACTTCAACAGCAGTGAATTCATTCGGATATAATTGAGCAAGGCGGACAAGCTTTTGCTTATCGAAAGCAGAAAACAAGTCGATAGGGTTCAAGGATGCCACACAAAGAAGTAACTCGGTAGCCGTTTCTGAAAAACGGTAATTTAACTCCAGAAGCTGCATGTCTATAAATTCATAGAAGAACTCGACACGATAATGATGCAAATTAGTGATATGTGGAGCTAAACGTTTTGATTTTCCTGGAAAACAGAACATGTCTTCCATGTTAAGAACTTCAATTTCGTGTTTCTCGCAAAAAGAAGAAACTTGTAGCAATAAAGATTCCCATCCATCTTCTCTCATCTTCTGCAATCGTTGCTTGCATATGGTAACCAGTTTCATGGCATTCACAATATCTTGATCTTTCCTATGCAAGGCTTGCGACAAATCTGCTGTGATTCCCATTATATTTTTCATCAAGTGTAAACTAAAAACAAAATTGTATGTCTGAATTGAATCTCGTAGAACTCTTGCTTCAAATTTTTTGTCTGAATCATGTGCTAATGTATCCAAGACGTCAACTACAGCCGAAAACATATTAGTCATACTGATTAGAGTATTCTGGTGGGAACTCCAACGAGTATCACCAGCTCGTTTAAGGCTGGTTTCTTGATTTAAACCTTGACCTGTAGAGAGTTCACCTCTATCAATTGCCTCATAAACTAAAGCAGCTTGTTTTTCCCGAATCATATATTGACGTTTAGCCGACCCTCCAACCACAGTCACTATATTAGTGACCAGTAGAAATAAGTCTTCAACATAAGTATGTTTCTTTGCCACGGCCACAACTGCTAGCTGAAGTTGATGAGCAAAACAATGAACAGAGTATGCACTACTGTTTTCATTCAAGATAAGTGTTTTTAAACCATTGTACTCACCTTGCATATTGCTTGCCCCGTCGTAACCTTGACCTCGCACCTTGGAAATGCTTAATCCATGTCTCGAGAAAAAATCATCGATTGCAGCTTTTAGTGAAAAAGCTGTTGTAGATGATACATGCTCGATACCAACAAAACACTCAATTACACAACCATCTTTTACGTAGCTCAATATGATGGCCATTTGCTCTTTCGAAGATATGTCGCGTGACTCGTCTACGAGAATGGAAAATAATCCATCACCAATTTCTTTTGTAATTGAGGAAATAATTTCAAAAGAAATTGCATTTGCTATATCCTTTTGAATGTCCGGCGCTATCATTTTCTCATTCCCATGAGCATTATCCAATATAATAGCTTTTATTTCCTCATTGTTGTCCCCTAACCATTTCAAAAGTTCGATAAAATTTCCTCGATTTTTAGATTCCTCAGATTCATCATGTCCACGAAACGGAAGCCCTTGTCTTAAAAGAAATCTAGCACAGTCAATAGATGCCTCCAACCGCTTCTGGTATTGATACTTTTTCTGATCTGTATGATTATGCAAAACTGTTGTAATGGACTGATTTTGATTTAAGAGATCTTCACAACTCTGTCTAGCTATGTTATGGGGACTATTAATGCCACCAACATGATCATGTAATGCTTTTTTATTCTTCCAGTATCTAAAGCCTTCGCCAACAAAAGGACTCTCATTTTTTTGGCCTGAATAAGTAGCAACATAAACAAAAAGCTGCATCTTTTTCGATACCATACTCCAACCAATTGGGATGTTCATCAAACCATGATGACTTAAACCTTCTTAACTTTGGCTTAATATAATGTTGAGGAAAATTATGACCTCGAGGCTGGCACGGACCTCGTAGTAGATAAGCTCTTCGGATCTCATCACGATCATTCGTATTATAATCGGACATCGCCATTCGAAGTCCCGGGTCTGCTAGTAGAATCAATACGTTTATTCTGCTTTGAATTCGGATCAAAATTGTTTCTAGTTCGTCCCTACAAGAAAAAAAAAGAGATCTAAATATCCCCGTTAAGAAAAAAAATATAATTTCAGAATGAAATCATATGTTCAAAACTAAGATGCACAACGTCACAAGCCTTCACACTTTCACAGCCCACTAACTAATCCAAAATTCAAATATATAAATAAATATAAAATGTTTTCACTTACCTCATCAGATTCAAATGTATTAGGAATAGGAATGGGATTGGGAGATTGTGATGATTCTTTATCTCTTGATATGTTTTCATTTCCTGATGTCTCACTTGGTGTCGTTGTATTGCTTGGTGTTGATGGCGTCTCACTTCTTTTAATTTTTTTGAAAAACCTTTCGATTTTCATCGGATGATACTTGATTACTTGATTCCTTGGTGAACAATAGAGCAAAAGCCTAAAATACATAAACTTGCAAACCGTAACCTAGGAAAGTCTTAGTTTTTACCTATTTTATAGCTAAAAATATCATATATGTGTTGATTACGAATATCTTGTTAGCTAGAAAATATATTGTATATGTTTTGTTACCTATTTTCCTTGAAGAAAATCTAAATGGATTTATTAGAATAAGCAAAAAAAAAAATCAAAAATCTAGGAAATGTCCGGCAAAACATAAATAGGTAAAGATTTTTTTGCAAAATTTTGTATGGGCACGTGCCTAAGTGTGCCTCTACATAGATACGCCCCTGGATCTCACAAACATAGGGAATAAATGGGGATTACAAAACTTAGGTCCATGCATCAGTCGCCCAAAAGTAGGAAGACTACATGTAATTTAGATTTTAATTCGGAAAAGATAGATAAAACTGATTGATACCATAATATTCTAAAGGACGCTGGCCATGATCTCCTAGAACAAGAAGAACAGCTCCATTGATATACACATATGATTTCTCTGAAAACATCGCCCGACAAGTCACATGACAGTTTTGACAAAGTTAAACATAGACCGAAATCTTTAAAGGTCATTATTCATGCCCTTTTTTGAATAATTCTATGCATCTTACCTCAAGAAAGTCGTTAAACTCGCTTGCTTCTTAAAGGCTTCGGTACCCCATGCCTCATGAAACGTCCTCCCAAGAACAAAAACACCAAGAAGAAAGATATCCGCATTAGTAACATTATATGTAAGTTCAACCTTCATATTGGTATATCCGCGAAAATTTAGTGGAGAAAGAGAGGTAATAACGAAATACAAATGAGGAATGATGACCAAAATTCAAACTTAAAATTTAACGAAGTAATGAGGTAGAAAAATATATCTAGAATTCTAATCGTACATGTACATGTTAAAGCTTTCTTTGCATATGCTCAGCCCTCATGCCCAACATACATGAAAAGAGATCCGAGTGTTTAAGTGAGACTGTAGAAAGTAGTTAACCGATGTCATTTCATGAAAATAATTAGATTGACAAAGCAATCTACACATCGAACGAGGAATAATAGAAGTATACCTCCAAAGATGCCAAGCCTTTAGAGACCATTTCTATCATTCTTGTTTACTAACATGCGGATAAAGAAAATGTAGCAATGAATAATGTCTGCAAAAGAATACCACACCTAGAAATCCATGCCATGCTTAAATGTAATATTTACTTATTTCTCAATGAAGAACTATATCAAGAGAGTAGCTTGATCAAGACATTCCAATACATGTGTGGCCACTAAAAATTATAAACCAAAGACAAATAATTTACCTCTTGATCTGATTTCTCATTCTCAATTTTAGGATAAAAAGTCGCCCGATCTTAGCATTAGAATAAGAGTATTTATACGTAACAAAATCTTCGCTAGTGAACCTCTAACTACCTTACTCGAACCGGCACTATTTTTTTGGTTGAAACGACTCCATCCCGACATTAGTTGATCCACTAACGGTTCCATAATGTTTAGGCATCCATACGGTTTTCGCCACCGGACGGGACTCGGTTCTTTTGAAGGGACACTACCAAACCGAACCGTTGAAGCTACATTTTGCACTCGTTTTTCGGTTCACCAATACTTAATCCGGTTAACTTGTTGTTTTTACCTTGATCCATGTTGAATTCGCTGAACCCACGAATGACCTGAAGCGAAGAAGAATCTCTAGATTTTGAACTCTCTTTCCATACTTGATGACCTCCTTTATTTCCAGTTTTTCCCTAAACAATAACAACAACCGATTGTTATATATATAGCAGGCATGGGACCTAAACAATTACATGCAAGGACATATGAGAGAATCTTTAGAACTCACTTGACTCCATTTTACAGTCTACTAGAGCGACAATTTGTAACTCAAGTGCTAAGTTGTTAAGTGAGCCATGAATTGTTAGGAGTAAAATGACAAACTAAAGATAATTATGAAAAGAAATATGCATCTTCAAGAAGAAAAAAAAAATTCACAAGTTTACAGAGTTTTAAATGTACTGAAGTTATGAAACCTTTTTGTACTTTTGAGGTAAAACTATAATCCCTAATTGATTAAAACAATCCAAAGATTGATTAAGCTATACACAATTTGAATACTGATGATTCAAAACAAAATTTAAAGACTGATGAAACTAGGTTTACCTTACGATTAGGCATTGTTGACTCAGATATTAAATCAGTTAACCTAAATGTACGACGAAATTTGTGAGAACTGAGAAGGATGAAGTAGGAAGAAATTCTTTGGTTTTGGAGAAGAAGATAAAGAAGAGAAATTGAGTATATGTTATATATAGACAAGATGTGATCACCAGGAAAGTTTCTCCATGGCGGTAAGAATCAAACAAACATACAAAAAATGGCGATCGAAATCGAATCAGCTCTTTATCGGTGCCACGACCGACCGTTAAACCTTAAATTATTTGATTTTCTCTCTCACTCTGTCTTAAGACTCTTAGATTGGGATCCCAAAATGGACTCTGCTATCAAAGTGTGCGTGTCATAATATAATATAATAGAAGAAGAGAAAAATTCTTTCAGAAAACCCCAAATTAAAATTTGCCTCGCATTTTTAGAGGCGACCCCAAAAGAATTAGGGGCGACACAAAAAGGCAAAAAGGTCACCCAATCGTAAATCTAAGCTACCCCTTATCTTCTATTTTTTAATGGCCAAACTACCCTTTACAATCGGTAGATAACTTTACAATCGGAAGTTAATCCACAATCGAGAGTCAATTTAGTTCATCTAACTTCCGATTATAAAGCATACCCGAAATAAAATCCTCTATCTTTTGAATTTTGATTATCCTATAATCGGTAGCAAAAAAGTTATCTTGACTCCGATTAAAATAGACCTTTGGCTAAAATGCTACCATAATCGGTAGTGAAGTTAGGTTATTTTACTAGAATATAGAGTAGCCCCAAAATAAGATTTTGCAAAAATTCTCAATTTTTTGAATATTGGTTGAGCCTATAATCGGTAGTAAATGAAGTTATCCTGACTTGCGATTATACAGTGGCTCTCTTTGCAAATATCCTACCATAATCGGTAGTCATATAACTACCGAATATAGAGTAGCCCCAAAATGAGATTTTGCAAAAAATTTCATTTTTTTTAATTTTGGTTGAGCCTATAATCGGTAGTAAATAAAGTTATCTTGACTTCCGATTATACAGTGGCCTCTTTGCAAATATCCTACCATAATCGGTAGTCAAGATAGTTCATATACCGAATATAGAGTAGCCCCAAAATGAGATTTTGCAGAAATTCTCAATTTTTTTAATTTTGGTTGAGCCAATAATCGGTAGTAAATAAAGTTATCCTGACTTTCGATTATGGTGGCCTCTTTGCAAATATCCTACCATAATCGGTAGTCAAGATAGTTCATATAACTACTAGAATATAAAGTAGCCCCAAAATGAGATTTTGAAAAAAATTCTCAATTTTTTGAATTTTAGTTGAGCTTATAATCGGTAGTAAATAAAGTTATCATGACTTCCGATTATATAGTGGCTCTTCTTGTAAATATCCTACCATAATCGGTAGTCAAGATAAATCATATAACTACCGAATATGGAGTTGCCCCAAAATGAGATTTTGCCAAAATCATCTATTTTTTAAATTTTGGTTGAGCCTATAATCGGTAGTAAATGAGGTAAAATCCTGATGTCCGATTATACAGTGGCTCTCTTTGCAAATATCCTACAATAATCGGTAGTCAAGATAGTTCATATACTACCGAATACAGAGTTGCCCCAAAATGAGATTTTGAAGAAATTCTCAATTTTTTGAATTTTGGTTGAGCCTATAATCGGTAGTAAATGAATATATCATTAACTTCCGATTAATAGTAGCCCCAAATACGCATTTAACACAAATTTCATATCAATCGGTAGTATCTTTCCGTTACTTAATTCCCGATTTAGTATTAAAATCGAACACAAAATGGCTTCCGATTATGTAGGGGCATTAACGTATTCTCCCCATTTTTGAACATCCCTTAACGTTGTATATGGGTTGGGAATAAAAAAGTCGCCCCTAATTCTTTTGGGGTCGCCCCAAAAAATGCCAGGATTAAAATGTGGAGTAAGAAAAAATAATTACGAATTTGTGCTTTCCTTGCCAACTTTTTTCGCCTTGTTATCAAATTGTTCTTCAATTATTATATCTCTTTCTTTCCTCGTCCGACGAGAATGATTCTGCGCATCTCTAATATGTCGACGTTTATGATCTCGATCACTAATATCACTGTGCCAATGATTTGATGATTCTTCAAATTTGTTTTTCTGTCATAACTATTTTCACGAGGTTTTGAGATATCAGGCAGGGTTAGGTTTTCTGCTTTTCTCCTGCTCTATCCTAGAGTTAATTAAACCTTGAAAACCCTCCCCTCTGCAAATTCTCTCTTGCGCTTGTTTTTTTAAGTGGGTGGGTGCCCTAATAACATAAATCGGCCTGCAAATGCAATCTCGTTTATAAATCAACGGATGTAATAGAACCTCGTTTTAGGGTTTTATGTCTTGAAGAAAAGGTTTTTTCCAAGGCACAAAATCACAGGTTAACTACTCCGTTTCCTCACGTTTGAGGGATAATTAGTGATCTCTTTTTTTCTGTAAGTAGTTCTTTTAGTGGTAAATAGTTTCAATTTCTGCCATGGACCAGAAGAAGCGTACATTAGATGCACTAGAGAGAAGATTTGCTCTTGCTAAAGCTGAGGTTCTTCAACAACAACAGCCATCACCAACACCTAAGAATAGAAAACTTTCTCAAGGAAATGAAGAGGGTATTCAAAACAAGAATTCGTCTTCAAAATCTCTTGCTACAAAGAGTAATAAGCCTGATGCATCAGTCTCTAATAAAGGTATACGCTTTTTTATGCACACTGAGTTAGCTTTGATTTCTATTCAATTACCTTAAATTCCACTAGTGTTTCGACATGATATATTGCTGCCAAATAATGTTAGAGAGAATTCTACTTTTTTGGAAATTATCTTTTATTCAGGAAATTTTGTCTATGAGTTTTCAATCTTGTTATTGAACCCTGGAGACATTTGAAGTACCAAGTGAAACAGTTCTATGACAATGCACCTGTGATATGGCTTCTTTGAATTGAGTTTAATGACATCTTTCTTTTCTTGCTTTTTGTAATTGGTAAATTTCAGGACATTTTGCATTCACTGGGTATGCCCCAGTTCGAGGAACTCCTGGAGCCGCAGGTGATATATTGTAAATTATTTATTTTTCTAATAGAGTTCGAGAAGCTTGTGAGTTGTGACAAGAATTTTACTTTTTGGTTGATGCTGCTATTAACTGTCTAATTATGAGTTGCTGCTGTTTCTCATTGTTCATAGTAATTTACATCATACTAATATGTTACGTATTATCATGAGCTACTCCTTCAGAATGAGGTGTCATTTAGCAATTTAAATTACACTAATTTACATCATACCTATTGATTTTGTACAGATTACGAAGGAGATGGTCCTACATACTCAGTAATCTGTCAGCCTGTGCACGACAATTTGCTAAAAACTGATGTAGAGGTATTTATGTGATACTATGAGTATTAGATTTTACTTTTAGGTTCTTACTAGCTCAATATTGAACAATGCAGCCTACAAGTCGAGGGAGCACAGTTGACAAGATTCTTCACACACTTCTCCAAAGTGGTGACTCAGCACAGAAATACATGCAGGGGTCCAGAAGCATGAAAATTGACAACTGGATGCTTCTTGATAATTTGGTACAAGGCCAGGGTGCAACAGTTGGTGCTCGTATTAAAGATTATCAAAGTCACTCAAATCGCTCAAAAAAGCACATGTCAATGAGACAACATAAGAAGTGTGGTTCATTTGATTTGCCTAAAGAGTTTCACAAGTAAGGTTCTTATGAAGCACTGAGTATATTGACTTCTAGATTTCATTCCCAATTTGCATGCTGATCTTACTTGGTTATGTCGTAGTTTTGATTATTTCAAGCCAATGCACGAAATGTGGAAAGAGTATATTGCTCAACTCCTTAAGAATGTTGGGTAAGATACATGTTTCTTCTCTCGTCTTCCTTCTTTGCTCGAAATGCTGATTATGTACACAGATCAAGGTACTCAGTTCTTTCTTCTTTTCTAATATTGCAGGACAAACCAATTATCTCAGTGTCTTATGGCTGCGGACTTACATGGTGCTATTCTTCTAGGTAACATGAGAAACAAATACCTTTCCCTTTTCATTCTTTCACTTTCGGTATGTACTTTTTGGTGGTTTCAGCGAGGATCCAAAACGTCTTCATGCTGCAAACTATGACCATTCTCAATTGGTATCATTTCCTGTCTTCTGAACCCATTTGCGTTTGATCCTTTTCTTGCAATATCTCATTCGCTCATGGGGAGTAAAAGGTACAAGTATGAAGTAGCACTTTTGTTTCCTAATACTCTTACGATATGGAGAGCTTTTCTGATTTTATATTTTTAGCAAAAGGCAATTGGTAGAATCATTTTCTTCTGGATTCTCGCAGTTGCCAATTGCAAAGTAAATTCTTACACCGGAGTAAGTGGTATAATGATTCGAGAAACTGCAGAAACATTTGGGATAATTACCCGGGATAATAAATTTCGAGGTACCTTGCCCAGCCCATTAGCTTTTGTTTTTGTATTATGGTGAGGTGATGTGCCGACCTGCATGACATCGAGTCCTTCTTTGTGTATTTTACAGTTGTACCAAAGAAGCCGTCTGTATTTATCTTGCAAACTGATTGCTGGAGGGTCACATTGCAGGGGGACAAATTCACTTGAAATTCTGTCACACAGCCGTGTATATCTATGGTTTAGTAATCCTCTAATTTTGGAAAGGTGAAAATTTCGACTCCAATTGACAAACAGCACGGCTGCCATGATAACGTAACACTGTATGTCAAGCATCTGTGAGCATTAGCAGTTGGAGAATGGTAACTTCAATTTTTACAAGTGGTGTTTGTTGACTCTTAACTCTTTTTCGGGGTAGGAAATGTTGAATGAACCATAAATTGGCTGTTTCCAGTTCTACCAACTGTTGAAATCCCGCCATATTTTGTGTTGTATTTCATCGAGGGTATTTTTCTATTCTTCATTTCATCTTAAAAAAGAATGACTGAAACAAGCTTTTAAACATACCGTCAATTCGTTCTTGTTAAACATATCGTTAAACATATCGCACAGAATTTGTGGAATATGATCACTTAGATATTTATACGGACTTTCCTGATGTACTTGTGGCATCGTTTCAGACAATAGGAAACAATGCAAGTCGCAAGAATTAACGAGAAAATTAACGACAAAGTTTTACTAAGTCGCAAGATATAAAATTCTAGACGAAAGATTGAATAGATAATTATCCAAAATAATGCTCAAAAAAAAAAAAAAAAAAAAATCGGCCACTTTGCCAGGAAGTAACTTTGGGTTGGTTACAACCACTTTTGATGTCTACCTGATCTGACATAGTACATGTAACATTGTATTGGTGCAATACAGCTTTCTTTTCTAGCATTTAGTTTAGAGCCCATTCATAAGTAGTGCAAGCAAAGCCGTTGGCACCACAGTCAGCCTTGAGGTTGGGCAATATGATGGGGCTCATCAATCCAGCATCCCACCTGGCTATGACAATCTTTAAGTAATTCTTGCTTGGCTAGGTGGTCATATTCGGGTAGGAAGAAGAACACTTAATAGGCAGATTGTCATTTAATAGGTTCTCAAATTGATCACACTGATCAGCAAAGAAACCCCTTTTGCATAGAGAAAACAGATAGTGGATTCTGATCGTCCAGTAATATGTGACCATTGGTTTTCTCCGAGTCTTGAGCATCAACTTGATTCTTTTGCTTACTCAGAGCTCTTCTCCCTGCAATATTAACGCAGTTGTCTGTGGTCTTTATGTGTAATTGATGCGGGCCTCACACTTTCAACAGTAGCATCAAGAGCTTAAGTTCAACATTATAAAAGATAAACCTGTTACTGAAGCTCTGAAATTGAAAGAAGAAAACTATAATTCGTGGGAACATGTTTCTGTAGAATGAGCATTGTTCATGTGCATCAGAAAGATAGAATAGTATTTCTACTTATCCTCATTCATGCCCGGGTTTCAACAAAAATCATACACTACTTACTAGTCGAAACATGAATGCAAACACCATGTGGAGATCATCAAATCAGATCATGTTTACATAGAACAAGCTGGAAAAGTTCCTGAAATACATTATAAAACAAAACTACAACTTTATTGAGTTGCTGTTCCAATATCCCTCTTTAATCTTTAGCTTGATCGCAGCATATGAGCAGTTTCAGATCTTTAATTTTAAGTATCAGTGACTAGTCTGAGAAGTGTCCGAACCATCGTGTAGTTAAGGATTGGTGAACAAAATATATACTGGAACTGGATTTCAGAATTGAGTAACAACTGGAAAAAATAACTAGGACTTCCTAAAGCCATTCTATACATAAATATTTGATGGAGAATCGCAAAAAAAAAAAAAAAAAAAAAAAAAAAAAAAAAAAAAAAAAAACCAATGAACCTCAGAATTTTCTTTTGTTATATTCTTCTCTTGGACTTCTCTCCCAATGCTTCGAGCGAAACAAGGCTGTTTAAATGGGGAACTGCTTTATTCATGAACATCCAATACGCACCCCAGAGTTTGGTTAAGGTTGTAGTCTGCGGATCATAGTAAAAGAGAAATCCTTCACACCACAGTAAAACTTGATTACCCTTTGTAATTGCGAAGGGAACATACAGAAAGCCCGTCCTATCAGGGTCCTCCCATGAGAAACTAAACTCTTCATTCCAACACCACAAATCGTCGAATATGGGTTCTTCCATTGCGGTACTAGTACACCTTTTTTTTTTTTTTTTAATGCCCATATGTGAACAAATCTTCTTTCTTCACCTCCAGTTGAATGAATAATAGATAAATACCCTCTCAATAATCCTAGAGAAACTATGCACTTATCCGGAATCTGTGAAGAGGGTGGTAGAGGAATCATTCTGAACTCTTCGTCTACTAAGTCGAAAGCCAGTATTCTACCATACACAGACCAGTAAATGGCTCCGTTTGCGCAAACACCAGCAGTGTCACATGTATTTATATGTTCATCGATTGTTCCTTTATCTCTCCACCCTTGTCCGCTACCAAGGGTATATACTTGTGCTTTGTTGATCTTGTATGTGGACATCGAATCTCGCCAGCGATAGATTCTAACCACTTTATACTCATCCGTCGAGTAACTGTAACCGAATCCACTAACAAAAGGCCACTGACCAGAAGAATGTCCGTTTTGATTGATGTATCTTGGCAGATAAACATATTCTCCTGTTACGGGATTACAGATGTAAGTAGGATCGGGCTCCCAGGTGTACTTGTCGTCGACTATGTTGAAACATACCAGACCATTACAGGAACCAACCACGGTGGACAAGGCCCACAAGGGTTCTAGCTGATCATCAAAGGCATAAAAATTATCCATCCTGTGAAGTGTTTGATAGGAGTATTCGTGCTCATGAATATTTATATCATCGCAGTATTGCTCTCCTCCATAGTGGAGCCTTCCTTTGAAGACGGGACCTCCCAACGTAAAAAGGAGACCTTCCTTGATATTATTACTTAATAGATCATGCCAGGGTTTGCAAACTAGTTTGCAGTTGATGATGGATTGTTGTGGTAAACGAGAGAAGATGTTCAACATGATATCATGGTACAGTTTCTCCATGTTATCTTGGTACCGGTAATTCACTGTTCAGAAAAGTAATATCAAAATTAGACAAGGCTTATTAATGGACCAACTTAACACAGTCAACCTAGGTTTGGAGAAATTATTAAACAAACAAAAAGAAAAATCCAGAAAGTGATATGTAATCAAAAGAGTTTGTGATCACCTGTCGTTTAGATCCCCCACTTTGCTCTTTCTTTTTTTTCCGCTGGAAATATTTGTTCCCTCGGTTTGCAGTTTGCACTACTTAAACAGTGGAAACCTAAACGGCTGTGCTAGACACACCGTGATTTCATCACCGTGAAATCACCGCAAGAAAGAAACTCCTGGGACCCACCAGGAGACAATAAGGGGTGGGTTTTTGATTTTCTGTGGGTCCCACATTTGTGTGTGTCACGCGGTGATTTCACCGTGAAAAATCACGGTTGTCTATACTTATTCAAACCTAAATAAGGAAAATAGCATGATGGCGACTGGATTCTGACACCATAGTGTATTTTTGGATTTTTGTTATCAAAACTAGTGACAAAACCACTAGGTGAACAAACTAGTGATAAGAAAAAACCGGTCATATTATTTCTAACAAATAAAAACCGTTTTAAATAAAACTGGGGCAAAAACCCCAAGTCAAATAATAATGAGTAAATTTACTTTTCGTTACTTTAAAAAATGCCAAACATGCCCTTTTGACCTTTTCTTCTTCTTCTTCTCTGATTTCATTTCTTCTTTCTTCGTCTCCTTCTCCCACCACCATCATCACCAGCAGCAACAATGGATCTCCACGAATTTTATTCTCCCCCGACACACCACTGGAAAGGTGGAATCTCACCACTACCATCACCCTCCTCCGCCTCCTTCAATTCCTTCACCACCAACACCATTTCCACCACCGTAAACATCACCACCCCCAACTCCTCGTCGCACCACTACCACCATCACCACCGCCGCAACCAGATCTAAATCCTCTTTCAAGTGAAATTCAGTTCCCTAAATTCAGTGCCCTAATTTGATTACTACTTCAATTTCAGTGGTATGCAGACACATGAAGATGAAGAAAAAGGTAAATTAGGGTTTCTTTTATTTGAAGGCTTATTTGTTCGGATTCGATTGATTAAACGAGTAATTAGAGATGGGTTCTGATTAAGAATGAAGTAGAATTAATTATTTGAGTTCATTTTTGTTTCCTCAAAATAGAAAGAGGGCTCGTGGATTTTAATTGGATTGTTTGTTGATCTGTGTTTGAGATGTTGAATTTCAAAATTGTAGTGAAGATGTTAAATGGTTGTTGTGTGTGTTGGTGTTGTCTGGAATTGGAGCCACATATGATGAACATGAAGGAGTGGATGAAGATTGATTGGGTTGAGGACATGTTGCTGAATTGAATCAAGGTGAAGAGCAGTTTGATTTTTATTTGGTTCAACAAGGTCAACTTGAGGTAATTTCTCTTTTAGTTCAGTTAATGATGTTTTGTTGTTCTCATGTTGAGTTCATGGGTTAAGATATTAAAACTTAAAATTGCTGTTATACAGAGGGTTGTATTTGATTTGTGGATAATTGAAAAAGAGAATCATGTTGGTTATATAAGAATAAAAGGGAGATAAAATTAGAGTTGGGAGTGAAGTATAATTCCAAATGGGTATTGCAGCTGTAGATTTGGATTAAGTATATGGCATTGTATTTGAGTTATTATGTTTGATAATTGAATTAGGAATTGAGATGTATGTATGTTGAGTTGAGGTCCAGTATACAAGAGTTGGAGGTAACGGAATTGAACTGGTAGTGTTGATCGTGTTAAGAAAAGACTAATGTTGCAGGGAGTGGTAGTGTTTAAGATTGACTTGTGATACTGTGAATGGAGTTTGCTGGTAAAAGCTGAAGTTGATTGACTAGAGTAGATGTATGAGTTAGGCGTGGGTTGTGAAGGTGGAATGGAAGCAGAACTGAAATGGCCTGGTACTGTGCGAGGTTGTGTAGTTTCATATGGAGAGAAAATGGTGTTTCTTCTTTGCAGGGAATGGTTGGTGGTGCAGAACAAGGGCTTGCTATTTGGGTTGATGATGAACTGGAGATGTTGTTGTGGATGTTCATGGGAGGTGGTATTGACATTGCAGGTGATGGGTGTGTGTAAAGAAATGCAGCTGGTGATGCTATGTGAGACGCAGAGACAATTACTGGTGGGTGTTGGTTCTGTGCTTGAGGTGCCGAGAGATGTTGTTGGAATTACAAGAAAAGCTGCAATGTGTTGTGGATTTGTTTGAGCTGAGCTACAGATAATGGTGATGTGAATGAAATGGGTTTGTCGGGAGCATATACTGATGTAGGAAATGAATGAAGCTAATGGGTATGAATGAGTAATAGGCTATCATTCTTTAGTTCCATCTGTCGTATACACTCAAAAGTTCTTTTTTATGGGGTATGGATTTGCAAGAGTTTTTTTGAAGATTATACTATGCCTTTAGCTTTTCTTTGAAGCTGTTTTGGTGAAATGACAATACGTAGAAAAATGATGAAACCTAATTAGGTTTCATATAGTTTTGGTGAAACCCTTTTTGGTTTCATCATTTTTTTCTTTTTGGTTTCATCATTTTTTTCTTATTTTGCCTAGTTTATTTTGGTTTGGTTTCATCATTGAAGTTGTGTTGGTGAAATGACAATATGTGGAAAAATGATGAAACCTAATTAGGTTTCATCTAGTTTTGGTGAAACCAATTTTGGTTTCATCATTTTTTTCTGTTTGGTTTTCATCATTTTTTTCTGTTTGGTTTCATAATTTTTTTCTTGTTTGGTTTCATCATTTTTTGTGGCGGTGGCGACTGGTTGGTGGTGGTGATCGGCGATAATGGTGGTGTTGCTGGTGGTGGTGGTGCAGTGGCGGTGGCGGCGGCGGCGGCGCTGTGTTGGTTGGTGCAATGGGGGTGGTGGTGGCGCAGTGGCGGTGGTGCAGTGGCGGTGGTGGTGGTGGTGGCGGTGGTGCGGTGGCGGTGGTGCGGTGGCGGTAGTGCAGTGGCGGTGGCGGTGGTGGTGCGGTGGTGGTTCGGTGGCGGTGGTGGTGCAGTGGCGGCGGTGGTGTAGTGGCGACGGTGGTGGTGGCGGCGGTGGTGGTGCAGTGGTGTTGCGGTGGCGGCGGTGGTGCAGTGGCGGCGGTGGTGCGGTGGTGGTGGTGGTGTGGCGACGGCGGTGGCGGTGGTGCAGTGGTGGTGGTGCAGTGCAGTGGTGGCGGTGGTGGTGGGGTTGATTTTTATTTTTGTTGGGGTGATTTAAAATTTAATGTGGGGTTGTTTTTATTTTTGTTGGGGTGATTTAAACTAGAAGGCTAATATAGACAGTTTATGTTAAATGGGTTTTTTTTGAACAATTTGTTTTGTTGAAGTTTTTGTATATGGATAGTGACACCTTTGGGGTTATAACTCGCGGACCGTTTTGTTATAGGGAAAGTTGAATTATATGGGGAAAAGCTAATTTGATCGACTAAGGTATATTTCCTTTGACTTCAGGTTATCAACGGAGAAGTGTCAAAATTTGTCTTTCCCCTAACTAAAACCGATGTGTACCATTTTGCCCTCAACTTAACAAACACCGTTGATCTATAAATAGTGGAAACCTAAATAAGGAAAGTAGCATGATGGCCATAGGATTCTGACACCATAGTGTATTTTTGGTTTTGTTTCCGGGAGGTGATTTCCTTTTTAGCGGTCCTGATACAATTTGAAATTCTTGAAACCTATATAAGGAACCTGGCTAATTTAGGGTCCATGGTGATTATTTGGGGCCTATGCATTTCTTCAATCAACCTAAAGAGAAAGATATGGGGTGCCTAAAAGATGATAAATTACTAAATTAACCTTTAAAGAAACCTTAATTATTCTAACACAAATACAAAATCATAATCACTTAATTAATTAACAAATACAAAATCATAATCACTTAATTAATTAACAAATACAAAATCATTAATCAAAACTCTTTCTTTTTCCCCAGTTTCCATCAAAATAAAAACTAAAACCTAATCAATCACAAACAACAATTGAAATCTAACTTCTTTTTGGGTTTTGAGAAAAAAAACAAAAACAAACAATTCAAGTGATTGAGTTAAATCCCTTTAATCTGTTCCTTCTTAATGGAAGCAACAATGATTTACCTCTAAATCTTTGAAATTCACTCATCAAATTTTCTGAAAATCCACCCATAATCGGTTTATCTGTGCACTATATTAGTCCGATTATGGTTGATGTTACAAGCAATCGGTTTTTATTGTGCACCTACATAAACCGATTCTGGGTTGATGGGGTGAACATCAACCGATTCTGGGTTCAAGTTCGAATTTGTAGAAAAATCAAGAATCGGATTATTCGTGCATCTATATAATCCGATTGTGACTGTTAACGGCTTTTTTTTTTTTGGAATTATAGTCGTTGGTCCTTTGATATATAAAGAGGATAGCCTATTCTCTATCATACACTACCTTATTCAAAGAAATCTTTCTCCATTGTTAATTTTTTTCTTTTGAAGATGTCAAGTCCATCATCATCAACTACCAATTCAATCGAACACATACTTAGAAGATGCAAGCGACCAACCAAATCAATTGCAGCAATGGAAGAAGAGATACACAAAAGAAGCGAACAAACAACTACAAACGTGACCTCGTCTTCATTACTTAAAAAATATATTAATGTAATAGATGAAGTGCTAAGCAAACAAATAACTACAAAAGAAACCATATCATCGTCATCGGTTGCGACAAAAATATGAAGAGAAACTCAAGGCAAAGAAACGAGGTCAAGAACAATTCCAACTAAGGGAAAGAATGAAGGATGTTGAGGAAGAGACCGAATGGGTTTAAAATTATTACATAGTCAAGGATCTTCCCAAAGAACATCAAGATAAAAGTATATTTTGGCTTCAAGTTGGTTTGGGTCCTTTTGTTAAACAGACGAGCAAGAAACCACGTTATAATTATGAACCAGCCTACATTTGTTCAAGGAAGAATCATGTTAGGAAATTATGCCTCAAGTACAACGAGATACTCGCTAGACACAGAGGAGACAGGTTCGCAGCACATGATGAATATACCGTTTGGAGAGGAGAGCGGTTTTATGATTTCGAAGCGGCATTGATAGTTGAAGCTCACACTAAGAAATACAACCGTGCTAGTTTCAATTTTAAGATTTTATGAAAAGTGGAAATGGTCCAAAATCGGATCATGTTAGACCATATGTAATCCGATTATTGAATGAAAAATTGTTCTGCATTTTTCTCAGAAAGTTTTTTTACAAGAATCGGATTACATTGTCATCCACAAATACCGATTCTGAATGAATCCCAGACAAGTCTTGTTCAGAATTAGTTTATACTAATTCCAATGTAAGCCGATTCTTATTTGAATTCACAATCGGTTTATAATAGTTGCAGTATAAACCGACTCTGAAAAAACTGCAACATACTACCTCCTTAATCGGACTTTTAAAACGTATTAGAAGACCGATTATGTTACAAATTTCATGAGTCCAACGTACCCAAAAAAGACAAATCACTTTGATTCATTAAGCTTGGTTCAGTTTGCAACATACAATATATGAAAGCGACAAACTATAAGTATCCGATAGTTCAAGTTCTTAACAAAAGGAAAATACTCATTCCAACACTTGGAGACCCTTCACTTGATCCGGCTCGACTAACTTTTCCCAACGCTTCATGTTAGGCTCGAATTTTTCAAGCCATTTCTTGGTGAGCTCTGAGTCATAATGAAACCTACACTGCGGTGGTAATGGACAATCTTCACGTAGCCTGAGACCGATATAATGTATGTTGTTAGGGTTGAATAAAACAATTCTTTGATCCTTAAGCGATTCATCGCAAACGGTGTAATTAGGGGCGTGTGTGTAATATGTTCCTTGACCAAATAAATGAACAACGCAACTACACGTTTCCGCAAGAAGATGACCACATAGAGGCATGCTCATCTAATACTCTGGGGTAATTAGTACAATCCTCTTTGTCCCTTGAACACTACAACCATTTCATCATCTCACTTCTTTATCATTTCTTGATCCTTCTTTCATCGTCGAAATGTAAAAATCCTTATCTTCTTGTATGCGTAAGGCCATCGGCTTCCTAAAATATTGGCATTGGGTTAGGTTCTCATCGTCCGCTAAAACTTATATGACCTATTTGTTCCGACGCAACGTGATAACCACAATTCCCATCTGCATCCACATCGTCGGTAGATAAGACATAGGGCTTAATGAATTTAGGAAGTTTCGAATAATACTCCTCGAATATGGTGTAACAATTTCGATGGGGTCTACCTCGTTCATCCCTATGCGTGCTTCCATCACCAAGAGCGGACCTTAGAGTCACCATATAACCCATTTGTCTTGCTTGTCCCTTCCATGTATGTATCATTGTTACTCATGTTGTACTCGCTTGACTCTCTTGAGAAGAAATGATTAGATCGTTTGGCTCATCGTTTATTGTAGGCGCTTGACTCTCTTAAGAAGGATCGATTGGATCCTCATGTTGTGAAGGAGAAATTGGATCATTTTAAAGGACCATATGTGCGCTACTTGTCCCGCTTTCTCCCTTCTTTGGTCGACCCCTTTTCTTTGGAACCTGCGTCTCTTCATATTTAGCGTCTTCATACTCATATTGAGAAAAGTTTATTTTATGACTCAATAACGGGTTTCTTTGGGTACTCATTGAAACCTTAAATCTTTCCTTTCTTACTTCCTATCCATGTTGGTAAGTGGTCTACCTGTTGGAGGTAGCACCGTTGGTTCTCCAACTGGTACCATATGGGGGTTAGCGGCTAGTTTTAAGTCGTACATCAAAACTCGTTGTGCCAAGCCATCTTTTTTTTGCGAATTTCTCGATGATTTCTCTTCCAATATCCGTGTCCACAAAGGATTCGAGTGGTTCTTCGGTTGGGGGTGGTTTGAAAGTTAGTTGCTTCCAAAATGATCAATGATTTCAAACAGAATTCCTTGTTGATACCTCGCAATCATGTGACGACATGGAAATCCCAAGTACGTCATCGTCATAAATGAACATAAAATTCTCCTTCTCCCCATCCGTTATCCACATAATATTTGTAATCCTTCATCATAGAAATGATTGCCCAGTGAGACACCCTATAGTTTAAACGTCTAATCAACCAATGGTAATCCTTGTAGCTTGTGATGATTTTCATCCTACTCTCATCCATCTGCGCGGTTATATTGACAATATCATCCTTGGTGTATTCATGGATGGATTGTTGTACCGTAACCACACTGTTTTGGCTCCCTCAGAGAAATCTCTTCAGACGTCCATGAGATCCTTTTGCGATACTTGTCGCCTCATTCTTGTAATGCATGTGTTGGTAGGTGTAAGCATAGATAAAAAATTTCCTTGTATGGATCCAACAATTTCTTCAAGCAATAAACCACACATTTCTCGTAATCTTTCTTCCATAGCCCAATAAAACTCTCCAAATAAGATTCGAACTCGGCCACGGACACTGAATGTACCATTAAATCTCAATGATGTTGAAAAGCCTTCCATAGTAACCCATTCGCTTCATACTCTGTTTCGCTTTTCTTCTTATCCTCCTCTCGTTGTTCCGGAGTTAGTTTTTGAAGAAGCTCATCTTCGGTCTTTTCACGAGCGGTACCTTTTTCTGGATTTGGCTTTTGGATATGAACCCTACAATTACTTATAATATTGCATTGTATGTGCCATGTGCAAAGAAAATGCTTAGTGCTTGGTCCTTATCCGTTACTATGATCCTCGGAGTTTGATCGCCACAGTATATCTCCTTCAAGGTCTCTAGCATCCAAGTAAAACTTACATCATTCTCCCGATCCATAAACCCCGATGCTACCGAGAAAGTTTGCTTGTCGGAAGTATGTCAAACAATGTTTAATAACGACATGTTGTACTTGTTGGTCTTATACGTACAATATATTAACAAAACTTGATAGAAGCATTGGGCCAACTTGATCATCTCCGTATGATCAAAGAAAATACGAGTCACTTTGCCTTCCAATACCTGCTTCCTCATTGGGTATCCATGTTGATCGGCTAACTACTGAGATTGTTCCATAACCGCTCTACCAGCACATTCTCTATTTCTAAAGGTTGCTCTTGCGGCGTAAATTTTCCTCAAAGTGGACAAGTTATTCTTATCATCCTCCTTAATATTCCTAAGGATGTCACTTGGTTTAAATACTTTCATCGACCTTACCGTTTCCAATTTGATGTGGTTTCAACCCACAAACGGCCGCGTGTCCAATAAGAGATTCACGGATCATCATGATTATGACAGCAATTCACCACTTTATGGAGCTTGTACACCTTACCATTGGGTATATTAACTATAATCTTAAACGGGCATTCAAAGTTCTTTGATTTAGTAATGTATTCCCTTGTCGTCTTCTTCATGTACGGTCTATTCTTTGCCCAGTGACTTTCTTGTGTTCCACTTCTCTCACAAACAAGTTCCAAATGATCACAACTTGAACGATGACCTAAAACTATTGCGCATTTAATCTTCATGCCCTTGTCTATAATCCATTGCTTTGCATCGTTTCTTTCTTTCCATTCCAAATCGGTGAAATAGTGGGCAGAGGTCAAAGATACGGGTTTGGGACGATCTTCGTCGAACGCCACAACAATCCACAACATATATCGACAAGTTGAGTATTTAGAATCAGTTTATCTGTCACAGTCGATATAGACGATTGTAAGGAATCGGTTTATATGAGCAACTATAAAGTCCAATTAAAGACTTGATGATTTCAGAGAGAAAAAAATCCATATTTCACAATCGGTTCACGTTGCATAACATGTAATCCGATTTTCGTCCTCATTTCTTCTGAGACATTTCGGCTTCACAATCGGATTACATATATATGTAAATGAACTGATTGTGAACTACGTAAATGAACTGATTGTGAACTTTGTGTATTTTACTAAAACATCCAAGTGAAGGAATCGACATATGTACATCACCAACAAAAATCGATTTTCGTCACGTACTCATCGCGACAAAAATTTACTACAATCGGATTATATGGCATGAATAACGACCGATTATTGTTTCCAATTTGGGGATTTTACCCAGAATCGGTTTATGTGGTACTATCGAATAAACCGATTCTGAGTTAAAAAAATTGAAATTTTTTCCTTTTTTAGGTTATCGAGACATGCAAATACATGTTTGTAGATCATTACAACTCATACATGTATATTATAAGCATTATCACCTTCTTCTTCCCGGCGGAATTGTTCTTGTGCTTGAATAATATCCTCAAGCATTCTTTGGTTGACATTCTCTTCTTCATTCAATTAATTATCCAATTCGGCAGGATCGAAATCAAGATTATCTGATGCACCCACTTCTTCATCGCTACTAGAGTCTTCATCGTCACTATAAAGTTTCATTTTTGCTAAGAAAATCACAAACCCAAGTTTTTTTTCCCCTCTACTTCTTCTTTCCCTCCAAACCTTAGAAGAAGAAATGAAATTCTACTCTAATCCTAACACTATAATCAAACTCAAACGCTAATTAATTTATGAGTCGTGCTGTAATGAGGTCACCCTTATCACAACTTTTGTAAGGGTGAATCTTTTGGCCCTTAGATATTACATCTTATATGTATATATGCATCTCGAGATAATATTACATCTTATATGTATATGCATCTTATATCTTATTAAGGGCCAGAAGATGCCTTATAAAAGCTGTCACGAGGGTGACCTCGTCACAACAGAACTCTTAACTCTTACTAACTTAATTAATCATCACTAATGAATAAGTGTTATAAACCAAGTTTATTTACTAAGATGCCCTTTGTGTCTAAGTTTAGGGTTTACATATCTTGGACACCAAGTCTTATATCTATATAAATAGAGGCTTATACATTGTATTCTATACACACATGAATAAGATTTTCTCTCCTTCTTACTCTCTATTTTGTGTCTTTTTGTTCTCTGTCTTCCATATCACAAGACGTTATCACGCACGTTGCTCTACCGACAACACGCTCTATGGTAGCGAGCATACATGCTAGCATACAATCATCTCAAGTGAAAGCTCATGAAATATATTTCTACTGCACAAAGGGTTTTCTTCAGACATGCCGGATCTGATCAATCTCTTTTGGCTATATTTCATAAAATATAATATTGTTCATTGCATACATGCTTGTATGTATTAGATTGATTTTTATATCGGTGGCTAATCCTTATTCTGTCTTTTGTTTGTAGCTTAATCTTGATTTCGGAAAAAACGAATACAAGCGTCCGTATAGACCTTGAGGTGGATTTAAACTCCTTGACATGTAGATACAAATATGTCTAGCAGGTGTAAGTCATTTATTATCATTTTTTAAATTATCCCCATTAATCTTAGGGTGCTTTGTTACTTTGTCCGTTTTCATATCATGCATCGAGAAGTAAGGGTTTATAGACATGTACATTAGCTTGTACAGTGTCTCTTCTCTATTGGAATTAATGGTTAATGATGCTTTTCTTCCATTTTATTTCATAAGCATCATGGGGTATTCCTTTGTAATGAATTTTATACATCTTTGCAACCCCGACCACGAGATATTATTATCGCCATTCTCGAAAATTTATCCTAAAAGGATATAATCCATAAATATGGGAATCGATAGGTTGATTTTTCTTTCTTCTCTTATTTTTCAATAGAGAAAGAAAAAGATCCATCTAACAATGGTTTGCCGTTTCTATTCCTTTAATAAAACCGTAATCACCAAAATTGGTGTTGATTCAAACTTGATTGCGTTTCTGATGAAATCACATGCATGGTTGAAAAACCTCCCAGCCAATTAAATTTGGTATCTTTGTCCATTAGACGAAGATCATGTGATTAATGGTTTCTATTTTATTTATTTTTGCAAGAAACCATCCGTCAGCGACTATGCGATATTGAAAACGACAATATTTTTTTTAATTTGTCGATACAATTTTTTTTTAATTGTAAAAACCGATTGATATTGGTTTTTCTCCAACAACTCTCTATAACGAGTTGTAAAAATTGGCATTCTAAGAATTTTTTTAGCCAATTTTGGTTATTGATTTCTATTTCTTTAAAGAAATCTTCGTCAACCAAAAAGTAGATTTTTTCTCTACAAAGAATACGATAATTTCTTTATTTTTCTCAAAGAAATTGGAATTAGATTTCTCTATGGATCCTAAAAGGATGAGATTGGTTATTACGTATTCACAATTGGAAACATCAGTGAGATGGAGAATTGCTGCAATCCTGAGGGATATTTAGCAATATTTAGTTCTCTTCCTTGTATTATTCTCCAAAATTTGAAGTTTTTCAACTTGTAGTTGGAATTGGACACTAAAGATCAAGGGGTGCGCACCCGGCTTGTTAGCCTATATAATTAGTCCTTAAGCGGCTTAATTAATCTTTCTATAAATTTCTTTGGCTAACATAAGAACGCTCAATTGGGGGATATGGAAACTAATTGGGGGATACAACTACATGACAAAATAGGATCTAAATATCAAATTTGGGTCACCCTTATGTAATTATTTTTTAATTCCTAATCTAGCCCTCACTAATCAGGTTTAGTGGTTAATAATAATTAGTAAAAATCTTAAGTATTTGGGGGATAAATTAGTGTGTATTTTTATTAGAATTTGTGTGAGTGAGGTGAGAGTAGAAGGAGGAAAAAAATATTTGAGAGGGCATTTTTTTTTGTGAAAATGGAAGATGATTGTGAAGAGAGAATTGTTGCTAAGAGGTTGAAAATTTAATTTTTTTTTCTTTGAATCCACCATTTTTGCAGTTGAAAAAGCTCGGTGCCGGCATGGTATTAAACCAAAAAACCATGCCGGCATTTGCTGGAAATTTTCATAAATTATTTTTATTAGAAATTTTCATAAATTGTTTTTTGGTTTTGATCTTCAAAACCTTTTTTTTTTTGTTCTAATCAGTCCACTTCCGGCACAGCTATCTAATTTTCGAGCATGCCGGCACTGCTTCCGGCATAGTATGTTGCTTAAATTTATGTGGAGGCACATGATGAAAAGTATCCAGAAAATTGATTTTTTTTTCACTTGACTACCGGCATGGATAGATTTATATCGAGCATGCCGGAACTCAGTACCGGCTTGGTCTTCATCCTAAATAACCATGCCGGAATTCAGTACCGGCGTGGTGTTCATCCTAAATAACTATGCCGGTAATGAGAAACCCAGTATCGGCATGGTCTTCATCATAAATAACTATGCCGGCACTCAGTACCGGCATGGTCTTCATCACTACCGGTGGTCTTCATCCCTACCGAATGTAAAAAAAAAAAAATCAAAGTGAGGAGCCGGCAGAGAAGGAAAATGGAATTTGAAAGGAAGTGAGAAATGTTTCGAATTTAAAAGGGAGTAGGGTATTTTTATGTTTGATTTAGCTTTTATTGTTGTAAAGGGTAGTTTCGTATTTTTGCCCCCCAAAAACACCCCTTAGCAGAAACTATTGGTTGGGGGAAGTAATTCATATCCCCCAATTAGTTTTGATATCCCCCAATTGTGGATTCTAACATAAGTGTCCATAATTTTATTTTTTTTTTGGAGAGTTCGCATATTTTATATACTTTTGTACCAATTAATTTTGGGTTCTAAATGTACTCCATGGTTGATGTTAAATATGTATGTCTATTAAGACTATATTTTTTTTTTATATCGAAAGAGATTTCATAATGAGTATATGTCTCGAATTAATCGTATAATACGTTACGAAACTTGAAGTTTGCGTATATGAGACAAGAAGAAAATTTCCACCATGATCTGGGGGGGCTTACACTATCGAAAGCTTGTGTTAATTAACTTAAAAGTTATATCAATTTCTCTCCCAACATTGTCAAATCCAAAAAAGGTTGTCACTATCAATAGGTGTGAAATGTCTAATTTTGCTTTTATATAAGCTTTTGCCTCTTGAAAGGCAAATCCAATCACATATAGCAAAAAGTAGCATTTTATAATAAGCTACAGATAGTACTTCAATAGAGTCTATCAAAACAAGATCCACATTCTCATAGTTCATATCTCCTAACTGGAAGATGGGGAGATTATTATGCCCGGGGACGCTGGTACTCGTATTTCTTGAATTTTTCAAGATATGCATATACTTGAGAATTGTGTGTGATCATAGTTAGTTAACATTATCGAATATTAATTTACGTAGCTACTAAAATAATAAAAGATGTTGGTTGTTAACCCATCTGAGGAAATATCGACATATGTGATTGGTTGGCATACAATCCATTTAGATTGGATTCTTATAATTTCTCGATTAACGCAATTTTGGATCCAAGACTTAACACCTTAAAATTTCCAAGCCTATTACTTACACAGGTTGGTATAGTCATAACGCGGTATAGGAGAAATAAGTTCGTTGTATAAACGATTTAAGGGTTTTTCTTTTTACTCAGACCCTAGGATTGGTTCAATAAATGTTCTTCTTATACGACACATTTGGTGTGGTAGTCCTTGAAGGACTCGTATGTGGTCGGGGAACATATTCAAATTTGTGATCCTTGGAATATTCAAATTATATTCAGGCAGCCACCTGACTTGATTATGTCAGGGTTTGCAATCCTTAATGTGTTTTTTAAAAATTTACCAAAAATCCGGATTAGTTGATTGATGATTTCAACTTTATAGGTCTTTTGAGGAGTCCTTAAAAACACCAAAATCCACGATTTTGCAGCATAAGTTCTATTTTCTTTGCTTTATTAAATCTGCAGTTAGAATTATGCTAGCATAAACTCGTCTTTCAGATAGACTAGAGTTATTATTTTGATGCTTGTTTTCTGTAATACTCATAAAGATGAGTTAGCATCCATAAATCGTCAAAAGTTGTACTCTTTTCCCTTCGTTTCAGGTTTTTTCCCATGTGGTTTCCTGACAAGGTTTTAACGAGGCAACATCTAGTAGACGATGAATTTTTATTCAAAATGTTGATATTGTTCACTTTTTCCTTCTTCCAGATATTTTTTCACATTGGGTTTTACTGAAAAGGTTTTAGTGAGGAAATTTATTCAACATGGTGGTCATCCAAGGGGGAGTTATATAATTTATGTTATTTGGTGGATTCCCACCATTAACTAGGTCATTTTGTTAGGCCTAATCAACATAACAAGCCCTTAGTAATTTGGATGTCATTCCGATCCACATAAGGTATGACCACAAATTCAGTTTTGTTCACTTATGGTAATTTTTTCTACTTTTATCTACATCTTGGCTCTATGTTGAAGAAACTACATCAACAACTTCTGCAAATCATCTCGGGAAGCTAGCAATCCATGACACAAGTTCTCAATGTGTTGAAGAATGTAGACTCCGCAAAAGTATTATCGAAGGCATTACTGCTTGTGCAACACAAATGAAGACTTCATCAACTATCCGACATCTTCATGAAAGCACAACCCTTCTTCGCATTCAAGAAATTCGTTCTTCAAAATTGGAAAGTCTCGACTCAAAGATTTGCACGCCAAGATTTGACTGAAGTATTTATCAGGGGGAGCGCCATTATCAAACTAAGGTGCATTCACTGGACTTTATCGCGTTGTACTCTTTTTCCTTCGTCAAGGTTTTGTCCCACCGGGTTTTCCTTGTCAAGGTTTTAATGAGGCAACATTTGCGTGTCCAACACTGTTTCGAGTCTTTACATGCTTATGCAATTTCAGGTTTTTCTCTTTTGAGTTTTACTGGTATATTTGTAATGACTTAGCCACAATGGTCATTAGGGGGAGTGTTATAAACCAAGTTTATTTACTAAGATGCCCTTCGTGTCTAAATTTAGGGTTTACAGATCTTGGACCCCAAGTCTTATATTAATTAATAATATGATTTCAGGTGAATTTCATTTATTGTGGTTAAAAGCTGAATCAAACTTTCTTCCTAGAGCTTCTGGCCCCACCAAAAAATATTCAGACCAATAGAAATTCTTGGTTATTTCCACCGCTCTTTTGGATTTTTACACCACCCGGTTTTGGTGTTCTTCGTGCTCACGTATCTATTAATCCATACCTCTCTATCATATGTCAAGAATTCCTCCTCTCAAGCTCGCCGTTTTACTCCCAACCCTAATCTGCGAACACCGCTTTGGTACTGTGAACTCCATTAAACTTTTGGAGGAAATTTGGAAATCAGCTGCTTTTATCCCCTTACTTTGGTTTTAATTGCTTTTTCGGTGATTTTTTTTTTTGTACAGTAAGAGCTTGAGCGGTCAATACTAACTTTCTAGATTGAAAAGTGAAAACCCTTAATCGTCTTCTTTTACAACCCTAATTAATCGTCTGCTTTTACAACCCTAATTAATCGTCTATCGTGGTACCGCCTCTCTTCCACCCTCCCTAATCTCCTCTATTCCATGATATTTATTCTACAACAGAACTCTAGATTATGAAATCTTAATCATTGATTATCAGATGTTAGTGATTTGCTCCAAGAATATATTCTTTCAGGTAAAAGAAATTCACCAAAGAACTACACCCTAATCGTGAACAAGGTAAATCGTTTCTATCTTACTATTAGGGTTTATCAGCTCTGAGGTCTTTTGATGATTTTATTTTGTTTTTTCGTTGTTTATCTTTTCTGCCATTTTGATTCATAAGATTCCCATGTATGCTTCTCAATCAAATTCACGGTCTCCTAGGTTTTGTTAATCAGTTTTAAAATTTACGAATTTTACTTGATTCTTATATATATATATATGCTGATTTTTGTATGAAACACTATCAAATTGAGATCTAATTGTTGAGCCTAATTGAACTGGAATTCGCTGGATGATATGTTGATAATATCATCACAATTGAAACACTATCAAATTGGATGCAAAACCTTCTACCTGCTTTCCTCCATCTCTTCCATGCGTGACTTTCTGTCTTTGTATTTTATTCATTATTTATATAGTCTGTTAAATTGGGTCATTAGCAGAGCTAAGTTGGGTATAAGTACCCTTTTTACATCCTTACCAAATTTTTGCCAGGTATCATTCCTAACTTTAGAGGCTGGGTTCTGAGCAATACATTAGTTCTTGGAACTTGGAAGGGTTTTTATGTTATCGGTTGGTTGAAGATAGGTCCTACTGGGATCATTGGAACAAAACACTATTGTGCATCCACACAGTACGCACAATATCCTTTCTTTTAAAGTGTTAACTGATCCTTGAGTATGTATTTTTTGTTGATAGAACTTCCCTAAGATTTAGTTGTCAAATTCGTGTTTTAGTGGCGAAGATCGATGTAAAATGATGTCTAACTATAATACTTATACTGCAGTAAGACATTTGCGCTAAGAAAAATTAAACCTCTTCCACTCTGATCACAGTTCTGATATTCTCTTACGTTTGTTCAGTTCAACAACTTCGTTATATTTGTTATCGTACATCTTTGTGATATTTTAAACATTATTACAATGCATAGGTTAAACAAATTTTTGTTATAATCACAGACATACATACAAATATGAGTCTCATTTTCAGTTGTAGTCTCCTTAGTAAGTACTAAGTAAGTGTATCAGGCTATGCATTCCACAGAATGAAACTTCTTCCAAACTTATAAGAGTCTTCCTATAAAACGGGTAAACAAGGAACCGGACATGAGGTCATACAAATATGCAAAAACGTCTGAGTACGAGTGCAATCAAGGGTTCAAACTTGGAGTGGTTGGATAGTTCCATAAGGTCTTCACTATGACGGGTCTCAAAAAGTGCTTGCTGGATATTTTAGACTGTGTTTATTTAGTGCATTCGCAAAAAATCTCCCAAAAATCATCATTCTATTTGCATGGATTTCATCTTTTTTTTTTTCTTTTATAAATCAAGTGTTGAATATATTATTGCTTATTGATCATCGAACCTTGTTTCTTATATTTGTGTTGTTGGCAGGGAAAACTTTTTGTATTGATATTATTGAAGAACTGTCGTCAAGGAGGCACATATGAATCAGAAATCATCTTTCGGAGATGATCAAGCAGTACTTTTATTTTGTATTCAACCCCACTTAAGACAAATTCTAATATAAGGCAAATCAAGAAGAAGGATCGCAAAGTGGTGTTGGTATAATCCAATGGTGATAGTTAATCAAGTACTTGGGACATTTATTAGAGCATTTTATGGTTCATTTGTTATTGTTGAGACAAAATTATTAGTATTTTTTTTCTTCTTTGTGTGTGTATTAAATTAAATTATCTATTCAACTATCCGAGCCTAAATAAACATACTTCACGACTTTAGAAGTTAATTTAAATTTCATCTAGAATGATAAATTTTAGCCCGTGCAGAGCACGGGTGCACAACTAGTCTATATAAATAGAGGCTTATACATTGTATTCTATACACACATGAATAAGATTTTTCTCTCCTTCTTCCTCTCTATTTTGTGTCTTTTGTTCTCTGTCTTCCATATTAATAATATGATTTCAGGTGAATTTCCTATGTTGTGGTTAAAAGCTGAATGAATCTCTCTTCCAAGAGCTTCTGGCCCCATCAAAAATATTTATACCAATAGAAACCTTCTGATTTTTCACACCACCAATCTTGCGAATTTTCGACCCCACCTTTTCCTTTTTTTTTTTTCCGCAGGATCTTACGTTTTTTTACCTCAAAACCTAATTCCGTTAATCTCCCAAAACACTAATCTAAACAAAAGCCCTCGCGACTTTACCTCTCTTTATTCTTCTTCGCTCTCTTTTTTTTTTTTCTCATGACAGCCAACAAAATCCTTCTTCTTCCTCTTACGGCAACAACTATCAAGTTGAAACCATTCCAGCGTTGTTAAAAGAAACAACGTAATGTATGCACATGTGATAAGTACCCTTTGGTTTTTGTAAACAAACCTAATATTTTTATCTTTTTTTTTTGTGTGTGTGTTTATCGTGAATCCCTAATATATCTTCGTTTTTGTGTGTGTTTTTCGTTAATAAGAAACAATGGATACAAAGAGAAGCACACTTTTGTGTTTGTTTTTCATTCTGAAGTTGAAATAGCTTAGTAGGCTTGTGAGTACGACTAACAACAACAGGCAAACCACGTGTGGACTATCGTGAATCCCTAATCATACTATCAAGTGTCAACTAACCCATTTGAACCAGTTTGCTGAATGAGAGTATGGCATTAAAATTTCACGATTCAAATAATTTTGGCCTGGCTATAGGCCTCTTAAATCTGGCAAGTACCAGCATTAAATTCTAATGCTGATATTGTATTTGTAGTGCTAACACCTATTACAGATATTAAAAGGTAGAAAGCTTCATGAGACTATCATAGAGTTCTCTGAACTAACAGGGGTTCATTCGCATCTAAAGTTCATACCTTAGGTGACTTGACGCAGAAAGGGAAAAGAAAAACATGTAGATAAAATATCCAAGGAGATGGACACCAACGAATAAGGATGCTTCGATCACTAGCATACCCAGCACGTAATAGTAAGTTATACCCACCTGGAGTTGTTGTTTGAGTTAGAAAATTTGAATGATCTATTACATAAGCTAAGCTTCTTTTGCACCTATGTAGTTACAAACTGATGACATCAGAGAGGACATCAGTTTGATGAGTGCCAAATAGTGCATATTTATACACCTTTTTATTGGTATTTTACTCATTTTTTGCGCTTAGAAATCAGATATTATCCTGCATTCTCGTGTTTTCTTTGTTTTCAAGAATAAATATTTGTATTAATTAATTTTGTGTTTTTAGGCAATAAATAAAGCTCGGAGAATCTGAGGAGCCAAAAGAGCAGAAGAATTGGAGTCGAGCATCTATGGAGCAAATAGCCAAAGCCCGCGCGCGAATCAGTTACAACCCAACAAGGAAGACATGGGCTAGAGCTACCCGCGACCCGGATCCGAGCCCGTCCACTCCAAACCGTTAAGATTTCTATCTTCCGCATCCAACGGTCGCTGCCTCCACGTGCATCGAAGTTCGCTGCTCCAGTGCATCACCAGATCGCTCCAAGTCTCCCTCAGCCGTCCAGATCTCTCCCAGCCACATCCAACGCTCGCTTCAACTGGCACATCAATCTTCGATGTACCTGCTTCACAACAAAATCGTCTACACCTATACCCTCGACCAAACCCTAGTTTCTCCTCCATCTTCTCTTTCTTCCTCTCCCGTCACTCTCACAGAGCAGAGCTCTGCTCATCCACCTTCTTCACCCATACCACCAACAGAGTCGCTTCCACCACCACCCTATCTCCCGACACCATCCAACAACTCCAGCAGCCACCTACCGCACCACCTCTCTAGGTTTAGTTTTCTCTCACTTAGCTTCTCCAACTCTAGAAGCTAACTTAGAGAAGACTAAACCTAGGGTTTCGATCAATCAATCAAGTGATGGAGTTCTCAGAGCCGCAGACACCTATATATTCCCCCAAAACCTAAACCTAATTTCTCTTTCTTCCTTCCTCTCCCTCACCCGACACAACCAGACACCACTCCATCCCTCTCTTCTTCCTCGACCAACTCGCTAACCACCACCTTCTCCATCTCCCGCGCACGCCCGCAACAACCACTCCCGCAATGTACCGCTCCATCTTCGCCACCTCTAGTTTTAGTTATCCCTTGCCTAGCCTCTCTCAACAACTCTAGAGGCTATGAAAGAGATAAATGGAACTAGGGTTAGGGTTCGTGTAAGCAATCAATTAATGGAGTCGAGACGATTGAGTAGAGCCATCGGCCGATTCGAGACGTGGGTGAGAGATTATTGAATTTAATTTCTATTTTAAAGTAAATTTATGGTTTGATATTTTGGGGGATTTTGCATGTATAAAAAGAAGGTGTAATTGGATGTTTGAGGGCATGCCTCGGGCTAGCGTAGCGTCAATAGTAGTTTTATCTCTCGTTGTATCATGTTCTAATTTGATTTCGTGGTGTTTGATGAAACCCCCGATTCCAATGTGAAGCATGTCCGATTTGATATGATTTTTGTTGTGTTCTAATATGATTAAGATTAGTAGTTAGCCATTGAGTTTACGAGTCTGTGATGAGTGGTACTGTAAGAAGACCACTCATACTAGGGGTGAGTTAACAAATTTAGTTAATGAATATCTAGCCAAGACCTTCAAAGGAAGGCACATGATCATAACTTAGCTTGCATTGCCTTAGCATAAGAACAGGTGGTGGAAATAATCACCCTGGTCACTTCCTAATTTGTCACAATCATTTGCTACTTTAGTTCGCCAACTGTCACAACTTCGCCAAGCGTTTGACAAACCAAACACTAGTCTTGTTACTTTCTAGAATTCGAGAGAGGAAGCCTTAGAACACTTAAGCACCACAAGTCTCTGTGGGAATGACCCGTATTTGCCACTGTCTATAAACTAGACACCGTGCACTTGCGGTTTAGACATAGTCGTAGGATAAATCACATCTTTAAAATCCTACCAAGTTTTTGGCGCCGTTGCCGGGGACTTGGCGTGTGCCCTGTGTTCATTGGCCTGTCTTTACTGAGTTTCCTTCCACCTTGTACATATTCACTTTGTGTTATTTCTTTTAGCTCTTTAATTAGTGTAACTTAGCTTCAGTTTTTATAACTTAGCTTCTTGTGTTATAACTTAGTATAACTTTTGTTCCCTGTGTCAGTCCAAATTCTTCTCAGCTGGTCATCTGCCAGTGCTGATATTCATCTTCTTTGCTATAACTTGCACCTTCTGGGAACTGATATTGATTTGCTGAGTAAACAGGTACTGCTGCTGTGCCTATGAGCAGCTGAGACAAGCCAAAAGGGAGAAAGACAAGGAAAGGCGCAGACTTAAGGTTAGTCTTGTATTGCCCGTGCTTTGTAAAACCCCGAGCATGCCCCCGCTAGTCATGATGCTCATGTGAATACCTCCTTGATCTTATTGCATGAACTCGTCATTACAATGAGTTGTGTATCAAACTGATCCGTGCATTGATGACTATGCTTGACCTCGTTAAATGAATCACTTTCATTGCATGAAGTTGCAAACTAGCCGCCCCGGTGCCCCGCATGATTAGCTACCTTGCTAGGTAACCACCCCCTGAAGCTAAGTGAGCCAACTCCATCTCGCCCTGTAGTGTTTGAGCATACATCCGTGAGAACTAGTGACCTGTGCAACCCTCCACCCCGAAGCCGTGAGGCCGTGTTGCGAATTGTCGCCAGGCCGTGAGTTGCCGGCTCGCACTTAGAGCTGCACTTAGAGAGTTGCTAACCCGTGTAGTGCTCATTTGGAATCTCGTGCTTGTGTGCCTAGTGAGTCATCACCATGTCCTTAGCTGCAGTGCCCTGTAGCTGTGAGTGTGAATAGCAATCCTGTGACCCAAGCTGTGTTGCTATCAATTTGTGAATGCTGAGAAACCAAGCTGTGCTGTGTGCTCAGTGTGTTTTGAGCACATAAACTCCCCCCCGTTCACTGAAATAACACAAACCAGCAAACCTTAGCTACAAAACCCACTTAAGTCAATCGAGACAGATACCACATCGCCCAAACCCGCCACCAGGCCGTGAATTGATATTCTGTGACACCCCGAATTGTGTGCTCTAGGTTTACTTTCCAAAGTGAGTGATCGTGCTGTAGCCTTAGCTAATTTCATTGCCTCCGTGCCCCAACTCCAGCCCCGAAGCCGTGAGTTGAGCCGCACTGGAGAGCCAATTAAGCCGCAACCCCGTGCATGACCCCGTTAAACTTGTGCATTTGCATATTTACATTGTGATGAACTGAATATAAGGCCCCGTAACTTGTGTAACCTTGCCAACCAGCACTTAACCCTATGCTAAGCATAAACCGCCAAACCAAAGGTCGCATCATTTTTGTGAGCTAGTGTTTACCCGTGCTGATCTCGCAAGCTAGCCCGTGGCCGTGACCTGCTAAGTCGTGGCCGTGTGTTGCACGCCGTGCAAGCACTAGGGCGGTGCACAAGCTGTACCTCTTTCACCGGGCCGTGTACATGTCACCTAACCCGGGCTCTACAACATAGCTAGCCCACTCGCCTCGAAGCCCACAACCCGGGCTGATCATAACCTAGAGCCCACACCCAAACCGGGTCAGTGGGCAATAGACTAAGCCCACCTAAGCCGCACACAAACTGGGCGAGGTAAACCTTTGATGATTAAGCCCACTTCACTGATCCATTGGCTGTTTAAACATAACTCGGGCTGCTGATTTAGACTGGTGGTACTGGTCAGTGCAAATTTCACATAGTCGGGGTTGCACATAACCCAACTAATCCCAATAAACCAAAGGAGCCCACATAAACCAAATGAAACCCAATAAACCAAACTAAGTCCACTACAACCTGGGCTTTGAGTTCAATTTGAGTTATTAAATCATGTCAGATTTTGGTCTCGCAACCGGGGATACAAACAAATCCCTTAGAGAGCTTGCTTACGGCACGCTTCACAAAGATGAACTCCCCACATACCATAGTGATTTTAGGGATTATTATGAGCCTTCTCGTGGCCCCGACTTCAATACCCTAATCACTATGAGCACATGTATCATCCATCACAAAGTTGAGAATGAACACTCTCCTCATACCCAGTCATCACTTCTCGATCAATTAGAAGCTCGACTATCTGCCTTAGAAAGGCAATCACATGAGCGATCTGTCGAATCTAATTTCCCTAGGCAATATGAAATGTATGCTTGTACCTTATGTGGTAGCTTAGACCACCCGTCGAGAATGTTATATTTTGCATAATTTTAGACAAGCCTAGGGAAAACCATGATAATCCAATGTACGAAGTGTCTAGAAGTGACTATGCTGGCAACTATTGGGACCATAATCAACCTGCACACATGCATCATTCACCACAGTGGGGAGATGAACAATTTTATACTCCCCCAACTCCTAGTTTGCAATCAATAATGGAAACACTCATGGAGCAAAATGCTAGGCTTGAAATGAATGCAATGCATGACCATCCACATAGCAACATGTTTGAATTTCCCTTCTCTAGTGAACCTCATGCACAACCATACAATGAATATCCATATGAGGAATGCATACCCACTAGTGAAGACTCTCCTTCAATAGAACAACTCACTATGATTCTTCAAAGGAACCTGATTGAGTTACAAAATGATAGGATTGAAAATAGTGTTTCTAGTCTTGCTCATACAACTAACACTGAATATGAACCTAATCTAGAGGTAGATGAGTACACTAAAAATACTACAATTTTGAATGGGGAGATGAATTCTTGCTATGATGATGATGATGATGAATATGAAGAGCATGTGTATTTTGAAAATGTAGTAGAATATTTAGGTTCAGAGACATTAAGTGTCTCTCCTGTGAACCCTATGAATGATGCTTCTTCTAATATTCATAGATGTGATGTTGATGTGGAACCCGTACAATTGTCCCGTGAATGTGAGCATGCTTTACCACCTGTTTGTGAGCTAGGAATAGTCAATTGTCTGCAACACGTATGATTCAATGCATGTGCCTAATTCCATGCCTAGGTTACAACATGATGATCTCTCCCGATCATGTTGTGCATGAGAGTGATTATGATTATGACATGGAGATTGATGAACTTTTTATGCGTGTGTGAACATGATTTACCCTCTTCTGACTTTAGGAAAGTGTGTGATGGTACAAATGATTTTATACATGAAAATAACCTAGATGTACCTAACCTCTCTCCTGAGTCACAAATTGAAACTCCTCTACCCAACCTAGGTGTAGTTTGTCACAAAATTGCAAAACCAACTTTTCTGAAAATGCCTAATCTAGGCCTAGAACTTTGTGCTTCCCAAGTCCTCTTGGACTATTTTGCATCAAAATATAACACTTTTAGGGAACCACAGTTGGAATGTGTATGTCTACCTGTTATTAGCAAAACTCATTTTGAGTTAGACCTTTTGCATGACGTACCTTTACAATTGCAAGATTTTGTGCTCTCAAACACACCCGTTCACAAGTTTAGGTTTGGGGGAAACTCATTCCCATTTGCGCCTTACTTGCACTCTCATTTTATATCCGTGTAAGGTCGCCGATGTTTGTATATATTTTCTATTGGGTTGATCCTCAACTCTTTAGACTCTTGGTTTATGGTGAATTTTCATTGTATATAATCCAAGAGGACTTGTTAAATTTTTTCTTTCCTTGATTCTATTGAGTCTTCATGCGCATATATTATGCTAATCCGATATGATCTCCGTTGAGAATGTTGGATTCTAGCCTTGACTAAAGAAGCTCTAACCGTGCTCCCGCCGACATCCCAGAATCTCTTCCCTTTCTCTTATCAAAGATAGTTCTCATGGTATGTGACCGCTAAAATTTTTCCTATCTCGTTGACACATTGAGGACAATGTTTGATTTAGGTTTGGGGGTGCATTTGCATTTATATTTTTTAGTCTTTTATTTTACCTTTTAAAAAAAAAAAAAAAAAAAAAAAAAAAACTCTTTTTGTAAAAACCTCCAACTTTTAGAGATTTTAGAGTCACTAGCATGCTTCTAGCTATGTTTACATAGAGAATCGAATCGAAATAACAAAAGTTAGAAGTACCGGAGAACACAATCGGGTTTCTTAATTGATTAGAGCGTTAAAGTTGGATTTAACCATACCGAGAGCGAATTAGGTGTCTGTTTAGATATTCGGTAGTAGAATTGTGATCACCCATAGTGGAGACTACCCAATTTACATCAAGTGAGGCACCAACCTTCAATTTTTGCAACTTTCTAGAAAAGTCGTTAGAGTGTGTGTCACCGTACGTCAATTCCAGGTAGGAATGGTGAGCTACCCAACCGCACCAATTTCAAAGACTACTTTTGATCTCTTGAGTGCTAGTTTTTGTCAATCATGAGGGTGACGTCTAAAGATGAAAACTCCTTCTAAATACCGATTTACGCTAGCATCACTCTCTCTCTCAATCAATGAGACCCATAGAAACACATCATCGTCGCAAGCGGAGCATCATCAGATATTGAAAGAAAAATTGATATAGTCCAAGGTTTACGTGCAACAAAGAAAAAGAAAAGAAAATAGGATGAGAATTAATAAAATTTATAAAATCAAGACAATACAAGTTGTGGAAAAATTGAGTAACAAAGTCCTTTGTCCATGGAGTTAGTTGTTTCATTATTTGTATTTTTATTTTCACTTTTTGTAAAATCAAAAAAAAAAAAAAAAAAAAAAAAAAAAAATCAAAAAAAATCAAAAAAAATTAAAAATCAAAAAATATTGTAGTTTATTTTTGCTACCACCATGGTAAAGAAGAGTTCAAAAAGAAAAATCCAAACAACAAGGAATTTGAGTAGAAAAGTTAAAAATTGTCAAGTTTTGTGAAGTTTAGAAGTTCGTCATCAACATTTGAAGACCGAAGATTGAAGACGTTTCTATGGTTCTTATGAGAGAGTGATATTAATTGCCGATCGGGTGAGAAGGTAAGTGAGTACTCCCACCCCTTGCTAATGGTTGATTTCCTTTCTTAGAGATCATCAGAAAAAGATTCTTTTTGTCCACACCTCTGTGGAGTCTCCAGATTTTATTTCGGAAGGTTATCCTTCTTACCTACAACGTGTGCAGTGATTTCTCTTTATTCCCGCCCGCACACATGAGACTTAAAAAGCGATCTTTTTGAGTGCAATTATCATAAAACCCTAATAGTGAGGCAGTGTCGAGGCTTATGATCACAATCGAATCCGAATTCTTTCATATGGTATGGTTACTTCTCGCTCAAAGACTTAAGGATGAGAATGCGTTCTTTGGTAGTTCTAACTTCCCGTTACTAGCATGCGTAAACTCTATGTCCTCATAGCTTCTTGGAGGCTTGAGACTCTTTTTACACTCTAAAGTTGGAGAAGGTTTTGTGGGTACACCTCTGCAAACCCTCACGAGACTACAACTCGTCCACTAGGGACACCTAGGGGTTTAAAGGCTTAGTGCATACGCTAAATGCATTCGAGAGACCCGCGACATGGGTATAGTTAGGATTTCTTCATTTCTGTTTCACTTGAGGACAAGTAAAATTCAGGTTTGGGGGTATTTGATGAGTGCCAAATATTGCATATTTATACACCTTTTTATTGGCATTTTACTCATCTTTTGCGCTTAGAAATCGATATTATCCCGTATTCTCGTGTTTTCTTTGTTTTCAAGAATAAATATTTGTATTAATTAATTTTGTGTTTTTAGGTAATAAATAAAGCTTGGAGAATCCGAGGAGCCAAAAGAGCGAAGAATTATAGACGAGCATCTATGGAGCAGATAGCCAAAGCATACGCAACAGCTTGCAACCCAACAAGTAGCAACTCATCTACTAGACATGGGCTTGAGCTAGACCCGACCCGCGACCCGATCCGAGCCCATCCAACCCGAACCGCTGAGATCACACCTAGCCGCATCCTACGGCCGTCGCTTCCACGCACATCGAAGTTCGCCGCTCCCGTGCAACACTAGATCACTCCAAATCTTCCTCGACCGTTCGATCTCGCCACTATGCATCCTACGCCGCTCCATCGGCCTCATCAAAGCTTGATGCTCCCGCACCACAACGAAGACACCTATATATTCCCCCAAAACCTAAACCTAATTTCTCTTTCTTCCTTCCTCTCCCTCACCCGACACAACCGGACACCACTCCATCCCCTCTTCTTCCCCGACCAACTCGCTAACCACCACCTTCTCCATCTCCCCGCCACGACAACAACAACCACTCCCGCAATGCTCCGTCCATCTTCGCCACCTCTAGTTTTAGTTATCTCTTGCCTAGCCTCTCTCAACAACTCTAGAGGCTATGAAAGAGATAAATGGAACTAGGGTTAGGGTTCTCGTGTAAGCAATCAATTAATGGAGTCGAGACGATTGAGTAGAGCCATCACCAATTCCGAGACGTGGGTGAGATATTATTGAATTTAATTTCTATTTTAAAGTAAATTTAGGTTTGATATTTTTGGGGGATTTTGCATGTATAAATAGAAGGTGTAATTGGATGTTTGAGGGCATGCCTGGGCTAGCCAGAGCGTCAATAGTAGTTTTATCTCTGTTGTATCATGTTCTAATTTGATTTCCAGGGTGTTTGATGAAACCCCTGATTCCAATGTGAAGCATGTCCGATTTGATATGATTTTTGTTGTGTTCTAATATGATTAAGATTAGTAGTTAGCCATTGAGTTTACAAGCCCGTGATGAGTGGTACCGTAAGAAGACCACTCATACTAGGGGTGAGTTAACAAATTTAGTTAATGAATATCTAGCCAAGACCTTCAAAGGAAGGCACATGATCATAACTTAGCTTGCATTGCCTTAGCATAAGAACAGTGGTGGAAATAATCACCCCGGTCACTTCCTAATTTGTCACAATCATTTGCTACTTTAGTTCGGGTTCATCGTCACAACTTCTCGCTCGTTTCGACAAACCAAACACTAGTCTTGTTACTTTCTAGAATTCAGTAGAGGAAGCCTTAGATCACTTAAGCACCACAAGTCTCTGTGGGAATGACCCGTATTTGCCACTGTCTATAAACTAGACACCGTGCACTTGCGGTTTAGACATAGTCGTAGGATAAATCACATCTTTAAAATCCTACCACAGTTTAGTTGAGAAATAGATAATGAACTTATATAGAACAACGAAAAGATGCTCGGTAGTATTTGGATGTGTATGGATGATCATGATACATCAAGTCGCAACCTTCATTGATCGCAAATCCATATACATTGAATGGTCATCAAAGATATGGATTTTGTTTTCTTCCATTCAAGCCTTCACTGTCCAAAATGGTAAGCCACGATTTCATCATGGCCACACAAATATAAGTTTTAAATAGAAGTACAAAACTTCAGCTTCCATGAGTTTGGATTATGAATTGGAAATTTAGTCAATCAGTTATCATTTTTTACTGTTGGGTAAGTTCGGTCTTTCTTATTTTTAGGACCCATGCATTTTTTATCGTTTTTCTTTGTGAACTCGAAGAAAATTAGTTGCACCCAAAAGTACCAACCCAATCAGAGGAAACATCCTCTCCGCATGATGGGGACAAATCCTTAAGAGTTGTTAAGTTCCTCTAACGACATGAAGGGGTTGTTGGTTTTGAAATCAAACATGAAATGACTTAGTTTTTGTGTACTGATTTTAGTAAATGTGAAACTTAAAAAGGGAACAATTCAGTTTGGTGTATTATTTTCCACACATACAACATTATTATCTCTTTTGTATCCATATTGTTGATGAGTACTAAGCTCTACAGAGTTTAGTTGCCAACTAGATATTCCACGCTCAAGATATATCATACCTAAACAAAATGTGGAAATTTCTGAGTAACCCAAATTTGGATCCTCTCTCTTCCAAAAACCCATCATTAAGATTGTATATATGTGTAGCCCAAAATACACGATCTACGACTAAGATTAGTAGTTTAGATTGAATTTGAATTTTTCATATTTCGTTTAGGACTGAATTAACCTTAATTAGTTGGGAGTTATTAATATAAATATTTTAAAAAGAAAAATACGGTCAATGAAATTTGTTACCATACTTTTCGGCCAATTAAGATTACTCCCATAATTTTCTCACGCCAGATTCGTCCCTATTTTCACTCCTTGCCAATTAGAGATACCAGTCATAAGTCCACGAATCTGCACTTCAAGAAAACTAGTTTTATCTCCCAAGAAGGGTTTTGCACTCTTAATGCTTCGAAGATGCAACTGCGAGACAGAAAATGGAATGTTTTAGGCCTATTTAATGACCACCAGATATATTCCTGCAGAGATGTAGATCCCTCAGGATTCTTAAAGGACTGGAGGAAGGGGACAGTGTATTCGTCCTCCGGCTGCCTAGCAAAAGATTTTTTGTGCCAAGATCAGATGTTGTCAATAGAATGAATAGCTGATCGACCATTATAGAGAACCATCTATAGCATAATAATGAACTCTCACGATTAACTTGACAAAGAAACATTTTAATTCCATAATTTTTTTGTAATATCAAAAAAAGAAAAAGAAAAGTTAACCTCTAATGGTACTTGTAAGCACAATACACAACAGAATACTCCACTATGGATAATTGCGATTTTCAGTATACGGTGATGGTGATAATTGTATTTATCCAACATGTGATAAACACGGCTTTCACTAATCGTTACATTGAAGCAAAAACTGAATTATCACAAGTCGCAATCTTGTGAAAACTCAAATGTTCACGAGCAAAGTGAAAATAGAATTTCCCAATAGTGCTGACAAATTCTTCACCGTTGGGAGGATATAATGGTTATGTAGCTAGTAGTTTTTGGATCTTTTAGTTTCTCTCGTGCTTTGCACCTTTGTACATAACTTGTAAATATCTTTCTTCTTCAATATATCCTTTCTTTTTCAAAAAAAAAAGGTAACCAGTGCTGACAAAAAAAAAATGGTAGCCCTTTCTCTGGGGGCTCATGAGTCTTAGCACGTTAACATTGTGTTTATCCCTTTCTCTTGTAATTTATCAAAAATGCGCGAGATTGGATAATGTAAACTTGATGTCAAAAAACATTCAACACCACACCACAGCTCAAAACAAAATATTTTAGATCAATCACTAAAGCAAGGGTATGATCAATGGCACCATCAACAAGTAACCATGTCTGTCATCAATAAAATATGGGCCTGGTGTAAAGCAAAGAAACAACCAAACTTGTTAACTATGCAAAAGTCTATAAAATTCCATGAAAAGTTCTCCTATTTTTAAGTGCATTTCAATATCCAACTCCATGAGTAAGCCAACAACTTTTCCTCGCATTTCATCTTTTTGCATCACTCAACTGCAATTCGGCTGCCATCTTTTTTCTTCTCTTCTCACAAATTAATCAATTCATACGACAAGTCTACCAATTGGCATCGATGCATATCCATGACCGAGTTCGTAACATTTTGCACCACCGTTAACTTTTGTTGAAGGAATATGAGCATATACATATTTCCACTTTAGCATGCTTTATCTTTAGAAGTTTGCTCAAAACAGCCTTGCAGCATCTTGAAAAAAAAAAGCCAAAAATAATAGCTCATATTAATACATTAATGAGAAGACAAAAGCACAATAACCTATTACTCAGATGATAAATGTAGTCTTCACGATTGACGAAGGTGATAACTAAATTTTTCGCCACAACGATGTGTGAAAACTAAATATTTCACATAGAAGTAGTAGCCAATAGTGCTGTCACTGATATACACATATAGATAGGCACAGCTGAATAAGAGTTAAATGATTATCGAAGTTAAATATACTATTTTTAGGTGGGATGTGCCAGGCAGTATGAAGGTCATATAACCAAATTCATGCATGTAGTATAATTTTGTTAATGAGTGCTTTTGTCATGTTCTCTCCCAATTGAGTAACCTTCTGCATCATAAGTTTACTAGGTTCACGTTAAGACAGTCAAAGAATCCCTTCTGAGAAGTGAGTCTTCACATTTTGCCTAGGTAGGCAGTGATCATTACACAGTTCGCTAGCATGCATTTGCTAACAGAAAAAACTAATTTTCACGGCATAATCCAAGGGTTAGCTTTTATCTGTCACAGAATGTGGAAAACACTATTTTTCACATCTTTAACACATGGAAAAATTCACTTATCACAACAAAAATCATGGATAAGTAAATTTATCACAATCTATCTGTCAATGAAAGTGAAGAACCAGCTTATCAACCTAATTATTATTAAATCACAGTCGGAAAAAAAGGCCTGTTATTTACCTGTTTTATTGCTCTTGTTTTTGCCTGCTTCAACACAATCTTTACTTGTTATTGGGTCTTCAGTTTGCTTCCCCGTTTTCTTTTTCTTCTGCGGTTTCTCAAAATCATTGTCATCGCTGGATTCGTTACCGCCACCATCTTTATCACGTTTCTGATCAAAAAAAAAAAAAAAAAATCTTTATCGGGATGTTTCACCGTCTCCTACTTATCCATTTCAATTAGAATAACCCATGGTAAAAACAAAAATTGTTATGAAGTTGGATATAATCATGGAAAGCCCATAAATAACCAAATTCAGTAAATCTTTGAACTTAGATGATCATGGGAAACCCATTAAATCAAAATTATCACACATGCATGGCGATAAATTCACTTTCACTACAATTAGAAAAGCAAGAAGAAATCTTACCGAACAGTATGATGACAGTGGAATTAGGTTTCTATTTTTTATTTATTTTGGTAGTTTGGTTACTGTGAAAACATAGAATCCATGGTTTTTATTTTAGCTTTGGTTTTTTCTTTTAGGTTGAAGATATAAGTTGAGGAGATGATGGCGGGCCGATATAAACTAGGTGAGCTTGATTTTTGGGATTTTCCTAAATTTATGGTTTTTTACTTTTTATCACCGGAGACTAATTTCGGATAATTACTATTAATTTCGGATAATTACTATTATAATTAGTCTTCTAAAGGTTAATATAGTAAAATTAGTAGTCTTAAAACTAATTTTGGATTCCATATATAGAGTATCTTAATGACGGGTTTTTCATAATGAGAAAAAGAGAATTGGGCTAGAGATATTTTTCCCCTAAACAAAATCTTTATTTTTATAGTGCAAAATGGATTCTAAATGAACATCATTAAACTTGATCCAACGCACCATTCATAATCAAGTCTTATTTATATTTTTATTAGTTGACTATGTTTTATTATCATTTTTAGTTTTGATTTTTTTCATTATCTATTTTTTTTTCTGTCTCATGGTTAAAAAAATTTTTAGCACCAAAACATATTTTTCTCCCCAAAATATCTGGGGCCGTGCAACGCACGGGCGTAATGACTAGTCACAAGAATAAGAGAATATTAACATAAATAGGAGGATAAAGGATTTCTAGAGATTACCTCTTAATGATCTTTTTTTATTTTTTAGTCGTAGGCCCCAAATAATCACCGTAGGCCCCAAATTAGCCGGGATAAAAAAAAAAAAAAATTGTAGAACTAAACATTGTTACTAATTGCTTCAAGGAAAAAAAAAAACATTGTTACTTGATCAATCAATGAAGGCGGAGGTCATCAGGTGTGGCTCTAGCCAAATGCAGTATCATGAGTAAGTTACAATACAATTTTTAACGATAAAAGATTTGCTACTATTCATTTATCTCAAAATCAAAGCAAATCAACTCTCTTTTTCAATCTCCTTA